>JAULBM010334972.1:0-12843 GCA_032357055.1 Geukensia granosissima
TGTTGGCCATGGTCTTGTCTGTCCTCGACTTAACGATTTCTGTCTGCCCCTTTGGTATCTTCGAATTCCTTTTGGTATAAAACATTGTATAGTTGTAGATCTGTTCTATAGTCATAATAATTTTTGTATTGTCCATATGTCTATAGTATAAAACGTTGTATAGCTGAAGATCTGTTGATACAATAATGATAGGTGTACTGTCGATTTATGCAAGTTATAAAACGTTGTATGGCTGTAGACCTGTTCTACAGCGATGGTAGGTTGTAGTAGGGTCCATATATCCGTGGTATAGAACATTGTATGGCTTTAAATATGTTCTACAGTGATGATAGTTTGAAGTACTGTCCATTTATACCTGTTATAAAACATTGTATAGCTGTAGATCTGTTCTACAGTGATGATAAATTGAAGTACTGTTGATTTATACATGTTATAAAATGTTGTATGGCTGTAGTCATGTTCTGCAGTGATGATAGGTTGTGGTACTGTCCATAAATCCATGATACAAAACGTTGTATAGCTGTATGTCTGTTCTACAGTGATGATATTTTGTTATAGGGTCCATATATCAATAGTACACATCATTTATAGCTGAAGATCTGTTCTGCAGTGATGATAGGTTGTCCATATATCCATGGCGTAAAAACGTTGTAAAGCTGTACATCTGTCCTACAGTTACTGTCCATATATCCATGGTAGAAAACGTTGTATATATGTAGATGTGTTTTACAGTGATGATAGATTGTAGTACTTTCCATATTTCTAGGCTATAAAACGTTGTAGAGCTGTAGGTTTGTTCTTCAGTGATGAAAGGTTGTAGTAGGGTCCATATATTAATGGCGTAAAACATTTTATAGCTGTAGATCTGTTATACAGTGATGACAGGTTGTAGTACTCTCCATATATCTATGGTATAAAACGTTATATAGCTGTAGATCTGTTCTACATTGATAATAGGTTGAAGTACTGTCCATATATCTATAGTATAAAACATTTTACAGCTGTAGATCTCTTCTACAGTGATGAAAGTTTGAAGTACTTTCCATTTATACATGATATTGAACGTTGCATAGCTGCAGATCTGTTCTACAGTGATGATAGTTTGAAGTGCTGTCTATTTATACATGTTATTAAACGTTGTATTGCTTTGGTTGTGTTCTACAGTGATAATGGGTTGTAGTGCTGTTCATATATCTATGATATAAAGCGTTGTATGGCTGCAGAACTGTTCTACAGTGATGATAGCTTGCAGTAGGGTCCATATTCCCATGGCTTAAAACATTGTATGGCTGTAGATCTGTTCTACAGCCATGATAGGTTGTAGTACTGTCCATATATCCATGGTATAAAACGTTGTATAGCTGTAGGTCTGTTTTACAGTGATGATAGGTTGTAGTAGGGTCCATATATTTATGGCGTAAAACATTGTATAGCTGTAGGTCTGTTCTACAGTGATGATAGGCTGTAGGACTGTCCATATATCCATGGTGTAAAAACGTTGTATAGCTACAGATCTGTTCCACAGTGATGATAGGTTGTAGTAGGGTCTAAAAACTTATGGTATAAAACATTGTATAGCGGTAGATCTGTTCTAAATTGTTATAGTTTGTGGTACTGTCCATATGTCTATGGTATAAAACGCTGTATATCTGTAGATCTATTCTACAGTAATGATAGGTTGAAGTACTGTAGATCTGTTCCACATTTACTGTCCATATGTCCATGGTATAAAACGTTGTATAGCTGTAGAACTGTTCTACAGTAATGATAGTTAATAGTACCGTCCATATTTCTATGGTATATAAAACGTTGTATTGCTGTAGATCTGTTCTACAGTGATGGTAGGTTGTAGTAGGGTCCATATACCAATGCCGTAAAACGCTGTACAGCAGTAGATCTGTTCTACGGTGATGATAGGATGTACTAGAGTCCATATACACATGGCGTAAAACGTTGTATAGCCGTAGGTCTGTTCTACAGTAATGATTGGTTGGAGTAGCGTCCATATATCCATGGTATAAAATATTGTATGGCTTTTGATCTGTTCTACAGTGATGATAGGTTGAAGTACTGTCCATTTTTACATGTTATTAAACGTTGTATGGCCGTAGGTCTGTTCTACAGTGATAATAGGTTGAAGAAATGTCAATTTATACATGTTGTTAAACGTTGTGTGGCTGTAGGTCTGTTCAACAGTGATGATAGGTTGTAGTAGGTTCCATATATCCATGGCGTAAAACTTTGTATGTCTGTTCTACAGCGATGATATGTTGTAGTAGGTCCATATTTCCATGGTATACAACCGTTTTATAGCTGTAGATCTGTTCTACAGTGATGAAAGGTTGTAGTACTGTCCATATACCCATAGTATGAAACGTTGTATAGCTGCAGGTCTGTTCTACAGTGATGAAAGGTTGTAGTATAATCCGTATATTAATGGCGTAAAACGTTGAATAGCTGTAGATCTGAGAGGTTGTAGTAGGGTCCATATATCTGTGGCGTAAAACATCGTATGCCTGTGGCTGTTTTTTACAGTGATGATAAGTTGTAGAACAGTCCATATATCCGTGATATTAAACGTTGTATAGCTGATGGTCTGATTTACAGTAATGATAGGTTTGAGGAGGTTCCTTATATTCATGGTATAAAACATGTAAAAGGTTGTAAAGCTGCAGGTCTGTTCTACAGTAATGATAGGTTTAAGTAGGGTCCATATATTCATTGTTTAAAACGTTGTATAGCTGTAGATCTGTTCTATAGTGATGATTTGTTTTAGTTCTGTCCATATATCCATGGTATAAAACGTTGTTAAGCTGTAGGTCTGTTCTACAGTGATGATAGTTTGTAGTAGGGTCCATATACCCATCGGGTAAAACGTCTTATAGCTGTAGATCTGTTCTATAGTGATAACAGGTTGTGGTACTGTCCATATATCCATGGCGTAAAACGTTGTATAGCTGTAGATCTGTTGTACAGTTACTGTCCATATTTTCATGGTATAAAACGTTGTAAAGCTGTAGATCTGTTCTACAGTGATGAGAGGTTGTAGTAGGATCCAAATACATTGTATAGCTGTAGATCTGTTTTACAGTGATAATAGCTTGAAGAACTGTCGATTTATACATGTTATAAAACGTTGTATGGCTGTAGGTTTGTTCTACAGTGATGATAGATTGTAGTAGGGTCCATATATCCATGGCGTAAACCGTTGTATGGCTGTAGGTCTGTTCTACAGTGATGATAGTTTGAAGTACGGTCTATTTATACATGTTATTAAACGTTATATGGCTTTGGTTGTGTTCTACTTGATGGTGTGTTGTAGTGCTGTTCATATATCTATGATATAAACCGTTGTATAGCTGCAGAACTGTTCTACAGTGATGATAGGTTGCAGTAGGGTCCATATTCACATGGCTTAAAACATCGTATGGCCGTCTATCTGTTCTACAGTGGTGATAGGTTGTATTACTGTCCATATATCGATGGCTTAAAACTTTGTATAGCTATAGGTCTGTTCTACAGTGATGATAGGTTGTAGTAGATTCCAAATCCTTATGGTATTAAACATTGTATAGTGGTAGATCTGTTCTACAGTGATGATAGTTTATAGTACTGTCGATATGTCTATGGTATAAAACGTTGTATAGCATCTGTTCTACAGCGATGATAGGTTTAAGTACTGTCCATTTATACATGTGATGAAAGGTTCTATGGCTTTGGTAGCGTTCTACAGTGATGATAGGTTGTAGTACAGTTCATAAATCCCTGATACAAAACGTTGTATATCTGTAGATCTGTTCTAACCTATAATCACTGTAGAACATATCCAAAGCCATACAATGTTTTATACCTGTCCATATATCAATGATATAAAGCGTTGTATAGCCGTAGATCTGTTTTGCAGTCACTGTGATGATATGTTGTTGTAGGGTCATTATATCCATGTTATAAAATATTGAATGGCTTTAGATATGTTCTACAGTGATAGGTTGAAGTACTGTCTATTTATACCTGTTATAAAACGTTGTTTAGATGTAGATCTATTCTACAGTGATGATAGATTGAAGTACTGTCCATTTATACATATTGTAAAACGTTGTATGGCTCTGGTTGCGTTCTACAGTGATGATAGATTATAGTAGAGTCCATATATCCATGGTATAAAACATTGTATAGCTGTAGATGTGTTTTATTTTGATGATAGGTTGACGTACTGTCAATTAGTACATGTTCTAAAACGTTGTATGGCTGTGGTTGTGTTCTACCGTGATAATAGGTTGTAGTACTGTCCATATATACATGATATAAAACGTATTCTGACTGTAGGTCTGTTCTACGGAGATGATAAGTTGTAGTACTGTCCATATATCCATTGAATGAAACGTTGTATAACTGCAGATCTGCTCTACAGTGATGATAGATTGTAGAAGGGTCCATATATTCATGGCGTAAAACGTTTTATAGCTGTAGATTTTTTCTACAGTGATGATAGGTTGTAGTAGGGTCCATATATCCATAGTATAAAACATTGTATGGCTTTAGATCTGTTCTAGAGTGATGATATTTTAAAGTATGTCCATTTATACATGTTATAAAAGGTTGTATTAATGTATATCTGTCCTAAATCGATGATAGGTTAATGTACTGTTGATTTATACATATGATAAAACGGTGTATGGCTGTGATCATGTTCTACAGTGATGATAGGTTGTAGTACTGTCCATAAATCCATGATAAAAAACGTTGTATGGCTTTAGATCTGTTCTTCATTGATTAAAGGTTGTAGCGGTCCATATATCCATGGTATAAAACGTTGTATGGCTTTAGATCTGTTCTACAGTGATGATAGGTTGAAGAACTATCCATTTATACATGGTATAAAAAACTGTATAGCTGCAGATCTGTTCTAAAGTGATGCTAAAATGTCGTAGGGTCCATATACCCATGCCGTAAAACGTTGTTCAGCTGTAATTCTGTTCTACAGTGATGATAGGTTGTATTAGGAGCCATATACACATGGCGCAAAACGTTGTATAGCTGTAGGTCTGTTCTACAGTAATGATTGGTTGGAGTACGGTCCATTTATACGTTATTAAACGTCGTATAGCTGTAAATCTGTTTTACAGTGATAATAGGTTGAAGATCTGTAGATTTATACAAGTTATAAAACGATGTATGGCTGTAGGTCTGTTCTACAGTGATGATAGGTTGTAGTAGGGTCCATATACCTATGGCGTAAACGTTGTATGGCTATGGCTGTGTTTTATGTTTGATGATAAGTTGTAGAACTGTCCACATATCCATGATATTAAACGCTTTATAACTGTAGATCTGTTCTACATTGATGATAGGTTGTAGTAGTGTCCATATACCCATGGGGTAAACCGATATATAGCTGTAGATCTGTTCTATAGTGATGATAGGTTGTAGTACTGTCCATATATCCAATCCGTAAAACGTTGTATAGCTGTACATCTGTTCTACAGTGATGATTGGTTGAAGTACTGTCGATTTATACATGTTATAAAACTTTCTATGGCTGTGGTTATGTTCTACTGTGATGATAGGTTGTAGTACTGTCCATAAATCCATCATAAAAGACGTTGCATAGCTGTAGATCTGTTCTACAGTGATGATAGGTTGTGGTCGGGTCCATATATCAATTGCGTAAAACGTTGTAAAGCTGTAGGTCTGATGTATAGTGATGATATGTTTTAGTAGGGTCCATATATGTATGGTATAAAACGTTGTATAGCTGTAGGTCTGTTCTACAGTGATGATAGGATGTAGTAGGGTCCACATATCCATGGTATAAAACTTTGTATAGCAGTAGATCTGTTCTACAGTGATGATAGGTTGTAGTACTGTCCATATATTAATGCCGTAAGATATTTTATAGCTGTAGATCTGTTCTACAGTGATGATAGGTTGCAGTACTGTACATATATCCATGGCGTAAAAACGTTGTATAGCTGTAGATTTGTTCTACAGTGACGATAGGTTGTAGTAGTGTCCAAATACGTATGGTATAAAACATTGTTTAGCTGTAGATCTGTTCTACAGTGATGATAGTTTATAGTACTGTCCATATATCCATGATTTTATACGTTGTATTGTTGATACAGTGATGATAGGTTGTAGTACTGATACAAAACGTTGTATAGCTGTAGATCTGTTCTTCATGAATGATGATTGTAGTACCTTCCATATATCCGTGATATAAAACGTTGTATAGCTGTAGATATATTCTACAGTGATGATAGGTTGTAGTACTGTCCATATATCCATGATATAAAACGTTGTATAGCTGCAGATCTGTTCTACATTAATGATGATTGTAGTACTTTCCATATATCCATGATATGAAACGTTGTAGAGCTGTAGATCTGTTCTACAGTGAAGATGGGTTGAAGTACTGTCCATATATCCATGATATAGAACGTTGTATAGCTGTAGATCTGTTCTACAGTGATGATAGTTTGTAGTAGGGTCCCTATAGCCATGGCTTAAAACGTTGTATGGCTGTAGATATGTTTTACAGTGATGATAGGTAGTAGTACTGTCCATATATCTATGGTATAAAACGTTGAATTGATGTAGATCGGTTATTCATTCATGATATGTTGCAGTAGGGTCCATATAACCATGGCGTAAAACATTGTATAGCTGCAGATCTGTTCTACAATGATGATAGGTTGTAGTACTGTCCATACATCCATGGCTTAAAACATTGCATACCTGTAGATCTGTTTTACAGTTACTGTCCATATATCCATGGTATTAAACGTTGTACAGCTGTAGGTTTGTTCCACAGTCATTCGAGGTTGTAGTATTGTCCATATATCTATGGTATAAACGGTGTACAACTGTAGGTCTGTTCTACAATGATGATAGGTTGTAGTAGGGTCTATATATAAATGGCGTAATACATTTTATAGCAGTAGATCTGTTCTACAGCGATGATAGTTTGTAGTACTGTCCAGATATCTATGTATAAATTGTTGTATACCTGTAGATCTGTTCTACAGTGATGATCGTTTGTGGTACTGTCCATATATCTATGGTATAAAACGTTTTACAGTTGTAGATCTCTTCCACAGTGATGATAGTTTGAAGAACTATCCATATGTACATGTTATTAAACGTTTTATGGATTTGGTTGTTTCTACAGTGATGATGGGTTGTAATGCTCTTCATATCTATGATAAAAAACGTTGTATAGCTGTAGATTTGTTCTACAGTTACTCTCCATATATACATGGTATAAAACATTGTATAGGTATAGATCTGTTCTACAGTGATGAAAGGTTGAAGTACTGTGTATTTACACCTGTTATAAAACGTTGTATGGCTGTGGTCGTGTTCCAAAAGTGATGATAGGTTGTAGTACTGTCCATATATCTATTCTTTAAAACGTTGTATTACTGTAGATCTGTTCCACAATGATAATGGGATGTAGTTCTTTCCATATCTCTACTGTATAAAATGTTGCATAGCAGTAGATCTGTTCTATATTGATGATAGGTTGTAGTACTATCCGTATATCAATGGTATAAAACGTTGTATAGCTGTAGATCTGTTCCACAGTTACTGTCCATATATTAATGGCATAAAACGTTGTATTGCTGTAGATCAGTTCTACGCTGATGATAGGTTGTATAAGGGTCCCAATACATTGTATAGCTGTAGATCTGTTCTACAGTGATGATTGTTTATAGCACTTTCCATACATTTATGGTTTAAAACGTTGTATAGCTGTAGATCTGTTCTACAGTGATGAACGATTGTAGTCGGGTCAATATATCCATGGCGTAAAACGTTGTATAGCTGTAGGTCTTCTGTAGAGTGATGTCCATATATCTGAGGTATAAAACGTTGTATAACTGTTGTGATATTTTGAAGTTCTACAGTAATGATAGTTTGAAGTACTGTCCATTTACACATATTAGACGTTGTTTGACTTTGGTTGTGTTCTACATTTATGATAGGTTGTAGTGCTGTTCATATCTATGATATAAAACGTTGTATAGCTGTAGATCTGTTCTACATTGATCATAGTTTATAGTACTGTCCATATGTCTTTGGTATAAAACGTTGTATAGCTGTAGATCTGTTCTACAGTGACAATAGAATGTAGTACTGTCCATATATCTAAGCTATAAAACGTTTTATAGCTGTAGATCTCTTCTACAATGATGATAGTTTGAGGTACTGTCCAATTATACATGTTATTAAACAGTGATGATAGGTTGTAGTGCTGTTCATATTTATGATATAAAACGTTGTATAGCTGTAGATCTGTTCTACAGTGATGACAGGTTGTGTTAGGGTCCATATACCATGGCGTAAAACATTGTACAGCTGTAGATCTGTTCTACATGATGATAGGTTGTAGTACTGTCCATATATTCATGGTATAAAACATTTTATAGCTGTAGATCTATTCTACAGTGATCATAGTTTGTAGGACTGTCCATATATCCATGGCGTAAAAACGTTGCATAGCTGTAGATCTGTTCTACAGTGATGACAGGTTGTAGTAGGTCCAAATACTTATGGTATAAAACATTGTATGGCTGTAGATCTGTTCTATAGTGATGATAGTTTATAGTACTGTCCATATGTCTATGGTATAAAACGTTGTATATCTGTAAATCTATTCTACAGTGATGATCGGTTGAAGTACTGTATGCATGTTAAAAAACGTTCAATGGCTGTGGTTGTGTTCTACAGTGATGATCGGTTGTAATATTGTCCGTATATCCATGATATAAAACATTGTATAGCTGTAGATTTGTTCTACAGTGATGATAGGTTGTAGTACTGTCCATATACCCATGGTATAAAACTTTCTATAGCTGCAGATCTGTTCTACAGTGATGATAGATTGTAGTACTGTCCATATATCCATCGCGTAGAAACATTGTATAGCTGTAGATCTGTTCTACGATTACTGTTCAAATATCTTTGGTATAAAACGTTGTATAGTTGTAGATCTGTTCTACAGTGATGATAGGTTGTAGTAGGATCCATATATCTATGGTATAAAACCTATGGCTGTAGATCAGTTCTACAATGATTATACGTTATAGTAGTGTCCATATACCCATGGCGTCAAACGTTGTATAACTGTAGATCTGTTCTTCAGTGATGATATTTTGTAGTACTGTCCATATATCTATGGTATAAAAAGTTGTATAGCTGTAGATCTGTTCTACATTGATGATAGGTTGTAGTAGTGTCGATATACCCATGGGATAAAACGTTGTATAGCTGTAGATCTGTACTATAGTGATGATAGTTTGTAGTACTGTCCTTAAATCCAATGCGTAGACCGTTGTATAGCTGTAGATCTATTATACAGTGATGATAGGTTGAAGTACTAAAGATTTATACATGTTATAAAAAGGTTCTATGGCTGTGGTTATGTCCTACAGGGATGATTGGTTGTAGTACTGCCATTAATCCATGATATAAAACATTGTATAGCTGTAGATATGTTCTACAGTGACGATAGGTTGTAGTGCTGTCCATGTATCCATCGTATAAAACGTTGTATAGCTGCAGGTCTGTTCTACAGTGATGATAGATTGTAGTACTGTCCATATATCCATCGCGTAAAACATTGTATAGCTGTAGATCTGTTCTACAATTACTGTTTATTTATCTTTGGTATAAAACGTTGTATAGCTGTAGATCTGTTCTACAGTGATGGTAGGTTGTAGTAGGGTCCATATACCCATGGTATAAAACATTTTATGGCCTTACATATGCTCTACAGTGATGATAGATTGAATTACTGTTGATTTATACATGTTATAAAACATTGTATGGCTGTTGTCATGTTCTGCAGTGATGGTAGGTTGTGGTTCTCTCCATAAATCCATGATACAAAAGGTTGTATAGCTGTAGGTCTGTTCTTTAGTGATGATAGGTTGTAGTAGGGTCCATATATCCATGGTATAAAAAGCTGTATAGCTGTAGATCTGTTCTATATTGATGATAGGTTGTAGTACTGTCCATAAATCCAATGCGTAAACCGTTGTATAGCTGTAGATCTATTCTACAGTGATGATAGGTTGAAGTTCTGTCGATTTATATATGTTATTAAAAGGTTCTATGGCTGTGGTTATGTTCTACAGTGATGATTGGTTATAGTACTGCCATAAATCCATGATACAAGACGTTGTATAGCTGAATATATCTTGTACAGCGATGATAGGTTGTGGTCGGGTCCATATATCCAATGCGTAAGACGTTGCATAGCTGTAGGTCTCTTGTACAGTGATGATAGATTGTAGTAGGGTCCATACATCCATGGTATAAAACGTTGTATAGCTGTAGGTCTGTTTTACAGTGATGATAGGTTGCAGCACTGTCTATATATCCATGGTATAAAACGGTGTATGGCTGTGGTTGTGTTCTTAAGTGATAATAGGTTATACAACTGTCCATATATCCATAATATAAAACGTTGTATAGCTGTAGATCTGTTCTACAATAATGCTAAGTTGTAGTAGGGTCCATATATCCCTGCCGTAAAACGTCTATTTATACATGTTCTTAAACATTGTATGGCTTTGGTTTTCTTCTAAAATGATGGTGAGTTGTAGTGCTGTTTATATATCTATGATATAAAACGTTGTATAGCTGTAGATCTGTTCTACAGGGATGATAGGTTGCAGTATTGCCCATATACCCATGGCGTAAAACATTGTATGGCTGTAGATCTGTTCCACAGTGGTGACAGGTTGTAGTACTGTCCATATATCCATGACTTAAAACGTTGTATACCTGTAGATCTGTTCTACAGTTACGGTCCAAATATGCATGGTATAAAACGTTGTATTGCTTCAGATCTGTTCTACAGTGATAATAGGTTGATGTACTGTCGATTCGTACATGTTATAAAACGTTGTATGGCTGTAGATCTGACCTATAGTGATGATAGGTTGAAGTCGCGTCCATAAATCCATGGAGTAAAACGTTGTATAGCTGTAGGTCTGTTGTAAAGTGATGATAGGTTGTAGGAGTGTCCATATATCCATGGCGTAAAACGCTGTATGGCTGCAGGTCTGTTCTACAGTGATGATATGTTGTAGTAGTGTCCATATATCAATAGTATACAACACTTTATAGCTGTAGATCTGTTCTGCAGTAATGATAGGTTGTAGTACTGTAAATATATCCCTGGCGAAAAAAAGTTGTATAGCTGTGGATCTGTTCTACAGTTACTGTCCATATACCCATGGTGCAAAACGTTGTATAGATGTAGATGTGTTCTACAGTGATGATAGATTGTAGAACTGACAATATTTCTATGGTATAAAACGGTATATGGCTGTAGATCTGTTCTATAGTGGTGATAGGTTGCAGTACTGTCCATTTAAACATGTTATTGAACGTTGTATAAAAGTAGATCTGTTCTACAGTGATGAATAGGTTGCAGTACTGTCCAACTGTCCATATATTCATAGTATAAAACGTTGTATAGCTGTAGTTCTGTTCTACAGTGATGATAGGTTGTAGTACGGTCCATATATTAATGGCGTAAAACGTTGTATATCTGCAGGTCTGTTCTACAATGATGAAGAGTTAAAAAAGGCTCCATATATCAATGGCATAAAACGTTGAATAGCTGTAGATTTATTCTACAGTGATGATAGGTTGAAGGAGGGTCCATATATTCGTGGCTTAAAACATTTTATAGCTGTAGATCTATTCTACAGTGATCATAGGTTGTAGGACTGTCCATATTACCATGGCGTAAAACATTGTATAGCGGTAGATCTGTTCTACAGTGATGATAGTTTATAGTACTGTCCATATGTCTATGGTATAAAACGTTGTATATCTGTATATCTGTTCTACACTGATGATAGGTTGAAGTACTGTCCATTTATACATGTGATAAAACGTTCTATGGCTGTAAAAGTTTTCTACAGTGATGATAGGTTGTAATGCTGTCCGTTATCCATGATATAAAAAGTTGTGTAGCTGTAGATTTGCTCTACAGTGATGATAGGTTGCAGGACTGTCCATAAACCTATGGTATAGCTGCAGGTCTGTTCTACAGTGATGATAGATTGTAGTACTGTCCATATATATCCATCGCGTGTAAACGTCGAATAGCTGTAGATCTGTCCTATAGCTGTAGATCTGTCCTATAGCTGTAGATCTGTTGTAGTAGGGTCCAAATACTTATGGTATAAAGAATTGTATAGCTGTTCTATAGTGATGATAGTGTATAGTACTGTCCATATGTCTATGGTATAAAAAGTTATATGGCTGTAGTTGTGTTCCACAGTGATGATACGTTGTAGTACTGTCCATAAATCCGTGATTTAAAACGTTGTATAGCTGTAAATCTGTTCTACAGTGATGATGGGTTGTAGTACTTTCCATATATCTACGATATAAAACGTTGTATATCTGAAGATCTGTTCTACAGTGATGATAGGTTGCAGTACTTTCCATATATCCATGATATTAAACGTCGTATAGCTATAGGTGTAGATCTGTTCTACAGTGATGAAAGCTTTTAGTAATGTCCAAATTTCTATGTTATAAAACGTTGTATAGCTGTAGATCTGTTCTACAATAATGAAATGTTGGAGTACTGTCCATATATTCATGATATAAAACGTTGTATAGCTGAAGATCTGTTTTACAGTGATGATGGGTTGTAGTACTTTCCATATATCGACGATATAAAACGTTGTAAAGCTGTTGATCTGTTCTTCAGTGATGATAGGTTGTAGTACTGTCCATATATCCATGATATAAAACGTTGTATAGCTGTAAATCTGTTCTACAGTGATGATAGGTTGCAGTTCTGTCCAA
>JAULBM010334994.1:0-12843 GCA_032357055.1 Geukensia granosissima
TTACTATATATCTATTGAAATAATTCCAGAGAAATGTGTGGATCAAATTTCTTGAAATTTTCATGTTTTCCTTCTTTAAAAGTAAATGTCTAAACAAAATATAAAGAAAATTAAACGAGTGGAATTTTATTTTATTGATGGTGTAGGGTACCCCCTTAAAGTAATGTAATCATAAAATACAATCATCTCATATTAGAGATGAAAACAAATATTACATTATGAACAGAAGAGATTTTGGTAAACTTTTTAAAAACGTTCAACTACCAATTTTATTTTTTGTTCGCATGTTCGTTTTAGGAAGCAAATGCAATAACTTTCTTCCCGCTCTAAAAAACGTGAGGCGTACATCAAATGCGATGATCCAAAGTAATCAATCAGAAAAGAAAGTAAAACGAGACGTAATCAGTTCTTGTTTTTAAAACATTATAACCAAGAGAACCACTCATGCTTAAATACGACATTATGAATAATAATTAAACCTACAGATGAGGTCGTTTTTACGTGAATTGATATCAAATAATGAAATCAAACAAAGATCCCACAGACAATTTTTTAGCCTGTTCATTTCAAAAAATTAAAGTTAGCAATAAATTTTCAGTCATTTATTGTGAACTAGATACCTACCTATTTTTATCTAAACATCTGGACTGATCTGTCATGTTAAGACATCTGCCACAATGAAATAAGACCAATAATAGAAAAACCAACTTGATCTCTGTCATTTTTTTAAACATTACAAAATAAACAATTCAAATCAAAATACGGAAGTTTTTAATTAATTAAATTTAATGATTAATGAGGAAGGAACGCGTTATCATATGAAACCTTTTGGTCGTTATGAAGAGGATATTACTCACATGTATTTTATAAAAAAGGATATGGAATAAATACCGGAAGAACGGCAACCCATTCCCCTATCAGATTGTTTACAAATTTATCAAAATTTATCTGCGTTTAAACAGCTTTTCTGGTTTAATCTTTTTTTTAAATAGGCAATGTTCCAAAACATTGAAAGTCCAAATGAAAATTTCATTAGTTAAACCTTCAGATTTACGTAAAATGCAGAATTAAAGCTTATATTCCAAAATAAACGGAAACGAGCACCCTGCATCCTCTTAACTGCGTTTAAAGACAAAGCCAAACGCAAAGCCTATATACGCCAAAGGAAGGAAATTGATCTTCTTTAAGACCGTGTTTGTTTCGGAGTGAATTAGAACAAGCGTGAAGTTCGTGATTAACCTGAAAAAGAACACCGGCCACTATTACCCCAATACATATTTCATAAGCAGAAACAAAAGTGCATACATTTCAAGAACAAAAAAATTACGATCTTAAGCAGCAATTAGAAAAAGTAAACAAAGTTATTAAATTTTGAACATATATGGAAGTTATATTATAACTATTACAAGTACTATAAATAATGTAGTTGTCGGTCGAAAGTATTATAAAAAGGTCCGCCACAAAGAAATTCATAGTTCGAACACTTTTCAAGCTACAAACTTGACAGAACAACAGATTAACATCTACATGTTGCCACCCAGTTAAAAGCTGCATCTGACAATATAAAAATTCTACAATGTACTGGCTTTCTAACTTCATAAAACACCAAACAAATGTCGATTTATTTCTGCTCCTAGTGAATGCAGTACAACTTTTGCCCCTATTCCATTACGTAGTGCCCCTACTGCTATTATAAGGAATTCAAAGATACCAAAGCGCAAGTCGAAAGACAGACAAGACCATGGCCAACAAAATGAAACGAAAGACAAACCCTAGAACACACAACACTATACTGAAAACTAAAGCTGGAGTAACACGAACCCTACAAAAACCAGGGTGCGTTCAGGTGCTCCAGAAGGGTAAGCAACTCTTGCTCCACTAGTGGCATCTGTCGTGTTACTCAGTAGTCAAAGCCGGTTATCTCATTGTCTTCTGTAATAAATGTTACGAAAATTCATCAGCAACTGTTGGAGTTTAAAAAATTTACGGGATGTTTAAGACAAACTTAGTCTATCCTGGTTCCGTTTTCTTCAATAGACCGTTATGATTTTTCGACTCTTTATACCACTTTAACAGTAAAGCTTACTAAGGAAAATTTTGCATATCTAATCACTTGGTCATTCAAAAAGTCTGGTTGTTCTTACATATGGTGCAATAAATATAATCCCTTGTAAGCGAAAAATCTTATAACAAATATACTTGTTGAACATCATCAGACTTGATAACAGCGGTCGAATTTACTTTTTATCTTGTTATGAATTACAGTTTTATGACAAAAATTCAGAAAGACCCTTCAAAATTTAGGGGTCAAGTAAAGCAATCCTTTCAGATATTTTGATAATGCTTTAGCTTTAAATAATCCAGAGTTTCAAAAATGTAGAAAAGACATTTATCCTAAAGAACCTTTAAATCAGTAATGATTGTACTCCTTTTGTAGATTTGGATTTTAAAATCTGACAGGCTTGTTTATACACTAAAATTTATGATAAACGGGACGATTTTTTTCTTTTCCTATAGTTAACCTTCCATTTCTTGATGGGGACGTGCCTTTAGCTCCTTCGTATGGGGTTTAGATTCAAAACTAGTTTGATTTGCCCGTGTTTGCACCAAAGTTTCTGACTTTAATGAAAGCAATTTATTTCTTATTGGTAAATTTTTGCTGCAGAGAACCAGATTTCACAAACATCTCAAGACTTTTACAAAATTGTATATCCGTTACACAGATTAAAATACGGCTGCAAATGTAGAGTATTGATACAACAAAGGATATCACATTCAATGTTCTATGGAATATTACATATAAAGCTCACAAATTTAAAGATGATCCCCTGAATCTCACCGTTCCTTTAAATAAACTTTTCCACAAGGAGTACAAGTTCGATGTTGTAGTAGAGAATTAAAACTTGATACCATAGGGTATTCACGAGTTGTCAGACTTATCTGACAGAAATTTTATTTCATGCTTTTTAGCAGAAATTTCCAGAAAAAAATTTGAATTTAAACCTGCTGGATATGGCTTCTTGTTTTGGTTTGTTTGAAAAATCCACAAGGCAAGCTGTACATGACGCCAGCTATACGCCCTAACCTGGGCATGTTATTATAAATATGAAAGATGTAGCGTCATGTCCATGGGACAGCCATCCACCAAATGAAAGTGGAATTGAAACTTCAACAGGTGCCATTATAGCCGTCGATAATGAAAAGGAGTCCATACCAAAACGGAAGCTGTTAAATGTCCCGAAATGCAAAATGTTGAACAACAAATACAAATATGCATTGAAACAAAGTTGATCAATACATTTATACCTGAACAAGACGTCACACTCGAATAATATAGGTCCAATGAGAAGGTGTCGTTTTAAGTGATAGCTATATATACATGATATAGATAATATATTTTTTCTATGTTGAATACATATGGGATATTTCTATATGCTATATAAAGTGGTAATCTCTCATAACTAGCATTAAAATCAAATTAAGAAAACGAGATCAGAACATTTAAACATGAAGAACTTATACCATAACATTACAAAAAAGGGAACAAATTCCAGCAGGAATTACATTTACTGTTTGAATGAAAACCTTCTGCGTTATTTCAAGGGTTTAGATATTTAATCTAGCTTAAAATTTCTTTTCTAATAATATGTGGGAAAATTAATGCCAGAAAAGACTGAAAACTGAGTTGGTGAATTTGTTCGGGGGCATCTGGTCGACCAGCAGAGTCATTGGTCATGTGGTTTCAAAAATGTTGAAGTAATCTGTTTGTTGTTGAATTTTTATATAGGCAGCCAATCAGAACAGTTATGAATGTCATTAACATATAGTGTAGGCTTATGGGTTTAGTGATTTTTAACTTGTCGGAAACTGATTTTTGAAATGGTTTCTATAAGAGGTTTTCAGTGATAAAAAGTGTTCAGTTAAGTTCAGTTTTGGATAATTACCAGATATTTTTTCATAATTGTTACAGATAAGATATTGTCATTTTCTATGTGTACTCTACCTGTGTTGTGGTCTTATATCTCTATGCATTTTTTCTGATCTTTTCCACACAATATGAATTATTGTTTCAGGTATCAAATGAAATGAATCAATTCAAAAGGAATTTCTCGCAAAATACGCTTTATGAAGGGGCAGTTTCAAACATATTTTAAATAACTAGTTTATAATTTAGTTTACTTTGTTTAACAAGAGACGTTACACCCTTCACCCTTTTATCCTTCAAAGAACTTTCTGAAGATCTCGTTGTTTAAATAAGATTTCAAACTTAGATGATGAAGAATCTGATGAAGAAGTAGGTGTTTTTAGGTTCGTACATTTCTTTCCTTTTTTAAATTTGATCAAAGGTAATGCATTATACTGATGAATAAAGCTAGTAGTTCTTTTTGATAAACGATTTGTACTTCCTTTTCATATTGACAACATCGCCATTTGTTTCTATACAACACTTGTTGTTAATACTCATCATCAAAAACATCTTAATTTAATGGTCTTTAGTAAAAGTTTTGAAAAAAGTCCCCGAGTGATCCCGAACTTGATTAAAATGTTATGTTCAAGATTTAATTATAGGGAAATCAAACGAAAAATTATGTCTATATATCCATGTTGATAGGAAAAAACATTATACTGACAACACATACATGTACTAAGGACATATTTATGACATTTTAAATAAACCTTTTCAGGGCTCATAACGTCAAACCTCATAGATAATTATAAAATAATTCTCGTGCGATTCATATACATATATCTTAATGTAAAAATATGAAAAATTTGCCAGTAAGACACGATTCGCATCTAACATATGTTTAAAACAAATATGAGAAGCCAAATTTAACTCTATGTAATATGCCTTTCTTCATTTATCTTCATCAGTTACTTATAGTCGGAATAAACATACGGTATGGAACATGTATATCCAAAATATGAAAATTTGCAGATATCAGAGGGACAAAAAATCGTTTAGTCAGATGAAACGAACATAGTAAACATAACAATTCACTGAACACTTTATCTGGAGAAACAAGAACCTCCAAAAAACAAGGATGCGTTCATGGGCTCTGGAAGGGTTTACAACTACTGCTCTACTAGTTTCGCCATTAGGGTTATTTTTTTTCTTTTGATAAGACTATTTACATTATTATAAAAAAGCATAAACATTTCTTAACACCACGGTAAAATATGAAATCGAAATCCTGTGTTTTATCAAGTGTCATTTGAATTTTTCCAGCTTTCTTTCCAAAAGTTAACCTACTTCTGTATTCACATCTTGTGAGGAGTTTTGGTTTTAGCAGTCCGTGGACTCAAGAAGCTTATTTAGTTTTACGTCGACAACACAATCAAAATTGAGCTCTGAAACATCATAATGATATGTTTTGTCCTTCAAATCTTGTTCATTTCGCTGCGATAAATTTAAAAGATTGCAATTTGAATTTGTTGTATTGTTTTGCAAACATGCTTCCTTTGAACTGACTAGAAATCTTATACTGTCATGTAATGACATTTCAGGAAATGGAAGGCTGTATGCGGGATCCAGCCCTGCTTGTGAGTAAATAGGAACTACGGAATCATCAGTTGTTTCAATATTTGAACAATATTGGTTTCCACAATCATTGCTACTTTCATATATTGACATTTCACATTCAGGATATGGAAGACTGTTTGTAGGATCAAGTCCTGCTTGTGAGTAAATTGGAAGCGTGGGTGATTCAATATATGACCCACACTGGTTTACCGCATTCGGAAAGTACACGTTTTCTTTGACATCAACGTATTGTTCATCTGTAATTGGTTTAGCGCATTGATAAACAATATCATTTGATTTCGCATTTTGTTCAGGACTTGATTTTAACATGTGCGGAAGACCGATGCTACTGATATCATTTGGATCGAGACTAGCTGCATGTATCGATGGACAAGGCCCATAGCTTCTTTTTTTACCCATTGCATTACGATTCCAACTTGCAAACAAGTCTTCATTGCTGTTATTAGTTGAAAGGTGTGTATTTTCACTGCTAGACATATTGGTAGGACTTAAACGCAAATTGTCCGTAAAGTTAGCATCAGAAGTCGTACTGCTAGAGTTCATTCTTCCAGTAATACAATTCTGTAAAATGTGAATATCCGATGCAAAGTTTCGATTAGCATATCTTTTTCTGAACTTTAAAAACAGAATCACCAAGACTGTTCCAGTGAGTGTTCCAGAGTAAATCATCAAAAGAACATTTGATATCCCTACAAATAGCCAATAATTTGTACGTTAAAACTCAGGAAAGAAGGATTCGTTGAGACGATAAACCTCCATTGGATCATTTTGTGCGCATTAAAACATTCAGAATTAAGGGCATAATCATATACAGGTTTCAAAATATAATTGAAGATTTGCCCTTAAAATACAACACATAAGATTACTTTGAGCATTAAGTACAAAAAGACAGTATTTTCAACACTATTTTGAAAAACATTTACCTTGTGAAAAACCATAGACATGCCTTAAATTTGAGTTGTTATATTAGAGCTGGTTATGTTAATCCATATGTTCTATCGTAAGAATAGTAATTTAGTTATTTAAAGGGATGAACACCACCAACATTTTGATGGTTGAAATTTAGAGTTGTCTCCTCTTGGAATATTTCAAGTAACTTGTTCTTTTTTGATTTGGAGTAAAATAAAATCGTACTTTTAACATATTATGGACAATTAAATACCGTTTGATTCTACTGACTGTCAGATTCTCTCTTTGAGTAAGAGTAAAAAATATCCATTTGAAAAAAAATTTTGTGATACACATAATGCATCCTAAAATGAAGCATTCTGATAGGTTAAAGTTCCGTTCTTTAGTTTAATCCGTTTTCTAAAAGAAAGGTGTATAAGAATGTTGATCAATATGGTATCAGTGTATCTCAACTAGTTATGAACCTGTTACCGGTAATACAAAAATAAGTTCACTTCTTCTTGGGTTAACAAGGATAAGAGTTTAAGGATTCCACGACCGGTGTTACACGCAAAACAGGGGATGCTTACCCTCCATAAGCACCTGCTCCCACTGCTGTTTTGTAAAGGGGTTCTTTTGTTTACGTTTTATCTTTATGTTTGTTTCACCTTTGTCTTGTCTCTTTGCAATATGCACTTTCGATCTCTCGCATGGTATTCTACACTGGACCTTTATTTCCTTTTCTATAACGGGGAATTTTCAATCAAATGCAGTTGGCGGTTCATTGCGGCATTGTTAAGGTGTGCTTGATTGGAAAGCTATTCTGTGTTTATGAAAAACATTTGTATTCTAATGTAATACATGCATGAATATGAATATGTCTTATAAAGAAAATATTGTTAACAGTAATTGAAATTAAATTAAAAAAAATCTATTTTCTAGAGACATCTAACAATTTGAACTAACAAGTCATTAAGCCAAACACACCAAACGCACCTACAAACATTGTACTTGACCCCCAACGAAAGAAATGTTCTGCTTATAAAAGGCAAAACTTTTTTAAGACGCCTTGTTTTTTAAATAAAAGAGTTTACAAATGAATAGAACACAATTCTTTTGGAATATTTAATTGATGAACGCATGGATTTTTTTTTCACTTTTACCTCCAAAAGAATTTGACATTCAGCAGAATGGAATGGCATGTACTTGTCTATTATATGTTCAAGTTTAATATTAATATACTGCATAACACAGAAATAACCAATTTTAAATTATATCAGGGGGAGATAACTCTAAATTTCCACAATCAAAATGTTGCTGTTGTTCACCCCTTAACATGGAGATTTTTGTTGCTTTATTCCCTTATATATCATAAACAGTCAAATAGATCTCAACATTTTATATATGCTACGAAAAGACCTTAATATCATCCATAAATAAATATTATTAAACGTCTCCTTTTTTACCTAGGAAGTCATGACCATGATATATTCTTACGAAATCACGATGACTGGTTTATGTTTTTTTCATACGATGTGTGCCAGTATATTTGATAGAAGCAAAACAGGAAAGCGAATCTTCGTTTACATCTCAACAAACTTATACAATGTATACCGTTTTCTTCAATATCAGGCCGTTATTTTAAGAACTTTAACGTCGGAGATTGTTTATACAAGTAGCTCACTGCCCTGGCAGTTGCTGCTCACCCCAAACGATTATGCTTATTACCTGGTTATATAAAAACAAAAACAAAACTAACAATTAACTATTTAATTTTCCGTCTTTATGCTGTGTTGTTGTTAGTTACTAGTAAAAGGGTAAGAATCTCTTTTAGCTCAATCGTCATAGGGTTTACTTGAAAAATATTGACAAGTAGTAGATATTGAGTGCAGGTTATCAAACAATTGCTGCAAAAAAATGTTCACTGTTGCAATTTTGGTCTTAAGGGGGTTGTAAATTGCTTTGTATAGTTATTAGGTAATTGTTTCACCATTGGAAGCAAATGACCAGCATATCAAAGGCCTGGACTGCCAAAACACAGTCGATGGTGGTCGGCATAATCAGATATTAGAAGATATAAAAATAAGTGATTGTTTACAAAAATACTAAAACGAAGTTCATCTGTTGGTTTATAAAACGATCAACAGATGAAAGGTTATTACTATAAAATTTTTATAAGATTCAATTGGATAATAATATACCATAAGCAACAGGAATACAGGCTTTACTTCCATCATGTGTCTCGTTTTTATTCGTTACTACAAGAAAGAGAAATGCATCAATTGAAAGGCAAAACTACTGTAAATTCAGAAATTATTGCGTACATTTATTATTGCGAAAATTGCAATGCTGGTGATAATGCGAGTTTTAATATTGCGATTTAGTTAATCCTGTAACAGAAAACAACTTGCAAAATTCCAAATGCGAGTTCTAATCATTGCGATTTGCATCTTGTCGCATAATTCGCAATAATAAAAAACTATTCAATAATTCAATAATTTCTGAATTTACAGTATACCATATCTTCACCATGCACAATTATTATTAACAAGAGAAATAATAACATTATCGAGGTTGTTTATCCCTAAAAATGAATGAAATCCTATACCGTTTGTGACTAACATCGATTATGACTATACACCGACTTTGACTACTGAGTAACACAACGGGTGCCACCAGTGGAGCAGGAGTTGCTTACCGATCCGGAGCACCTGAACTCACCCTGGTTTTGGGAGGGTTCGTGTTACTTCAGCTTTAGTTTTCAGTGTAGTGTTGTGTGTTCTATGTTTGTCTTTCGTTTCATTTTGTTAGCCATGGTCTTGTCTGTCCTCGACTAAACGATTTCTGTCCGCCCCTTTTGGTATCTTCGAATTCCTTTTACAGCTTTTGGTTTCAATGAAGTGTTGTGTATTTCAAAAAGGGAAGGTTTATGCCGCAACAAAAGGCTAAATTTTCCCTCTTTACCCTTCACCCCCTTTTTCCAGTGGCAGTCAAAACCGTTGCCCTGTTGTGCACCATCCCAACTCCTTTTCGGTATTGATAACTGTTGAAATTGTTCTCGTCCTGAATATGCCTGAAATATTTGCCACTGGACATTAACGATCAACAATCAACAATCAATCAATATTGTTGTGTGTTCTATGCTTGTTTTTAGTTTCATTTTGTTGGCCATGGTCTTGTCTGTTTTCCGACGATTTCTTTCTGCCCCTTTGGTATTTTCATCTTCCTTGGATCTTTTTTTTCATTTGTTAGTCATGTACACCATGCTAGTTTGATATGTGTATGTATATAAAAAAGGAAAAGGCAGGATACGAAATGCATATCAAACTAACTTTACGCCATATCAGGCTTTTGTGGAGTGTAATTTTCGAGCAATGTTAAATTATACGTGTCTTTCTGTCCTTGTTTTTATTAAATTCAAAAGACAGAATTATTCCACAGTTAACGGTTTATGTTTTACATCATGTATTTACGTTTCATATACTATTATCTTCACCTGAATTTCTCTACGGGGATTATACATTTGAATGTAAGCCGTCTTCATTTTTTGCGGGAGAACTTTCTTTTGACCTAGAAAAAGTAATATAAAAAATTGGGCACATTTCGTTTATTTGGACCTTCTCTCGCGATTTTAGAAAAAACTACTTTTAAATTTCAATTATGGTTCACGTAAACCATCTTAAATGTTATCTAATCCTAGTATAATTACTTAATTATAACACAGAGTTAACAATGTGCACTCCCGGTCTCGTGCTAGCGCGTGCAAAGATACACTTCCGGTAAACTAATAACTGCTTTTACAATGTCAAATCCCCATAGAGAATTAAATACTCGTCGCAATTTAAAATACATCGTGATTGCTAAAATTATTATTGCTACTTGCTTGCACTTTTTTCAGTCTAAAAATAAACGTTATTTTATAAGTATACGGTAGACAGTTTTTCTTTCATAGCTTTTTTAATTTGTTAGAATAAAATCTGACATAGAGTTTAAACAACATCTTAAAAAGTAATTAAATGCTCAACATCTAGAAATCTCATTACTGGCTTAAACAAGGGTCGGAATGCAACATGCATCGATCTACATTTCTATGAGACTTGGACCATATGAATACAAGTAACAAAGATAATGATGTAAACTCCATAATAATGCTTTGGCTAGTAACGATTTACCCCACTTCCAGAAGTCCTATCAAATTTTTGTTAAATAAAAGCCTTTCCGTTTTAACATTATGGCATGAAACTGTCATAAATTTCAGTTACATGTTACTTCATTTACAGATAATTTATAATAAAACATCATTGAAAAAAACACACATTAGAAAAAAAAGTTTTTAGTTCTAGTTGGTGCAATTAACGTCAGCAATGTTGTGACGTTGCAAATCTTTGTTTTGTGACTTTAAAAAGTTCAGGAAAAAGGCAATAGAATTTCTTGTTTATTTAGAATTGGTCGGTTTTCTTTAGTTCAGCACTGAATAAAGGGCGTATCCGCACAGAGACAAAGTGGCTTGGGGCAGCAGTTATAAGCTGAGGTACGAACGTTGACCGGTTTTAGGAGCTTGCTAATAATGTTTGAAAAAGCACTTCTGAAACATTTAAGTAATCAAAAAAGGACATGCTTTTTTATGTGAGGAAACATAGGATGGTACGCGTTAATGGAAAAAATATCAAAAGTTATTTTGGCCACACTTTTTTTATGACTGACAATTAAACCACATATTGTATTTTCTTTACATATATGTATTGATTAAAGTAAAATTGAAAGAAGATTTTAATGAAATTAAAGTGAAACGTTAAGATAACAAAAATTAATATTACTTTGACAAATTTCTTTATCGGAATCATTATTAATATTTTTATTTTGCAAGACCTTGTGGCGGCTTTGTTTAGAATCAGGGACCGTGTCAACAATACTATTCTAAGATCTTAAGATATGTCTTACGACTTTATTGATAAAAGTTTCAGGACTATCTTAATACTTTGGTTAGGATGTATATCAAAGCTGTCTAAGATTGTCCCCCAAGACCTGTCTTAGGGCCATCATAAGACTGTCGTTTACGAGAAAAAATATTATTTTTTTTAAATAAAATTATACCATCTTTACGCTGTTGTGGGTATTTATTTTATGTTATTACATATAAGGGTTATGGAAAAATAAATGACAATGTTTTATTATAGTATTTTTTCTAATATAATTTTTATATGTAAATGTTTTAAAGAATAGCAACTTTAGTAAAAAAAATAAATTAATATTCCTTTAACGAGTTTGCATTAAATAATTTATGCGGTATTTTTTACTTAATCAAAACAATATCCATATAAAAATAAACATTATTAATTGCACGAAATAATTGAGACAATTCGATTACATTTCCTACCTTGAAGTATTTTTGTCGGTTTGTGTTTAGGTCATCACGAGTAAAACGCGGATATCAAAATTCGTCGAAAATGTAGTTCAGCTCGTCTTATATATATATATATATATATATATATATATGCAGCAACCATGTTTTGTTGTTTTTGTAAACATCAAGGATATGTTTTCCTAAATTTCAAGACTATCTTACGACACAAAATTTGTCGTTGTAACTTTAGGACAATTTTAAGGGAATGTCCTAATTAAGAAGCCTTTCATTGACCAGAGTTAATACTCAAATATATCCTAAGACTATCTTAAGATATGTCCTAGTCCTAAGACACTTTATTTGACTCATGTATGTAATATTATCAGTCATGACGTCGTAATAGAAACGATGTCAAGCGGTCGTTTCCACAAAACTATACTAAGACTTATTCATATCTTACGATTTAATTAAGGATAATCATAGGATTATCTTACGACATTGGTTAAGATGTCTATTAAAGCTTTTAAGATTGTTCTCCCAAGGATTATCTGAGGATCATCATGTGTTTAGGACTTTTATTTTTTTTATAAATCGACAATGAATGATGAATAAATGCAATTTTTTATTTGATTTCTTTTATTTTAGTGACAAGGTAATTATATACAGAAAAGGTTATTTATTAACAAAAATTAAATTTTCAGTAAACGAAGTATGCATAAAATAACTGTGAAAATGTTAACTTAACCTAAACAATATGCGTCGAAGATTAAACTACACGAAATACTTGGGAATACTCGATTACCTTGGAGAACGTTTGGGTCATCACGAACTAAATGAGTCCCAATTTCATCAAAAAGAATTTGAAGATACCAAAGGGGCAGACAGAAATCGTTAAGTCGGAAGACAGACAAGACATGGTCAACAAAATGAAACTAAAGACAAACATAGAAAACACAACACTACACTGAAAACTAAAGCTGGAATAACACGAACCCTACAAAAACCTGGGTGAGTTCAGGTGCTCCGGAAGGGTAAGCAACTCCTGCTCCACTAGTGGCACCCGTCG
>JAULBM010335005.1:1141-12841 GCA_032357055.1 Geukensia granosissima
CGCCCCCCCCGCCCCCCCCCCCCCGCCGACACAAGCTCAGCATGATACGACTGCAGTATGTCTGGGGTTTAATTCCAGAGCATGTTGACACCTGAAAAATGAACGAATGAACATTTGGGTAAGACACAGTGAAGTGCTTGACACGGTAATACAACTAGATCAATGAGCAATATACCCAGTATATATTTGGACAAAAAATAGAGAACTTCAAATAAGAGAAAAATTCCTTGTGGCCCCTCCGCAAAAAACGGGTGTGGCTAGATGACCCAAAATCAATACCAACCTTTATCTAGTTCCAATTTTCATTGTCCCAAAATGTAAAAATGATTGACAATGATTCATTAACTAGAACAAAAGTAATCGTGTGGAAACCAACCTGTCTAAAGATGCCGACACCGAGGACAACAACGCAATACCATAATGCTACCGCAATTTTTTGCGGTCATATAATAACAGCATCGTAATATAACCAGTGAAACATCTAACAAAAAAAGCAAAATGACAGCTTATGATCAATAGAAAAAATGTGTGTTCAACTGTTATTATTTGGTCATAAAGAAGCCTCTTTGCAATTTTGATAAACAGTTAAAAGTTTGCCTTATCTAAACCAAAATGCAAGGGAAATTTCCTTTAGCCTACATAACTATGATGTTATTCGAGACAAAAAACCAAAGACAATGTGAAATATATTTACTTTTTGTCCCTAGATTCTCTGTATTTTTATGCACTGGCCATATAGAGCCTTGTGTGCATGATGATGTTGCTAAAGTTCAGGAAGCTTTAACCAATGACCTTAAAACAAATACAATGTGCATGTTGAAGTTTCTTAACTTTATGAAGCTTTATCCAGTGACCTTCAAACAAATATTGACTACTTCAGTAGAAAACTTTGACCCATATCTTTAGCCATTGGTTATTTTGTTCATCAGTCCATTATGCAGTTGCCGCAATATAATGTATCTTCAAAGCTTTATTAACACATATATTTATCAGACTTGATTACTACCAAATATGGAAAGAGGTCACAAAAGTTCAAATAGTCCTAAAACGCTTAAAATTTGTCCTGGGAAAAATCTGAGCATGGAATTTAAAGATAATTAAGATTGAACATAATAAAAATCTCATCAAATTTCTATGCTCAGATTATTTCCAGCAGCCACATGAAGTAATAATGGTAATTTGTTTTTATCATAAGTTGACAGAACCGTTTATTTATAAATGGGACTATGTGTTTGTGTATTACATTAATATCAAAGATATCACTTTCATAATTAAGTTATTTGCATAGAATTTGTAAGTTTTAACCTCATTACTTCTTAGAAATAATGCTTTTCAAAGTTTCCCTTTGTCTCCTTTTCTCATCAGGTTCATGTCTGTGACGTTTAGAGACAATCTTTTCATGCCCCTGTGATTCTATTTGACTTTCCATTTTTGAACTCACTGCATATTGTTTACCATGCTTTGAGGTAGGATTATGATGCTGTCTTTTTTCCATATCTTCACTTCTCCTGTTCAAATCACGGTGTCTTTTAAAATCCTTTTCAGAACGACTTGAGAGACTTCCCACATATCTGTCATCATCATGACCATGTGACAGATGTCTTCCACTTTTTGTCTTCTCTGAACTTTTACTTCTATTTCTATGATGCTTATAACTTTCATCTAAATATCTGTGTGAACTTCTATCATATTTATCTTTTTCCTGATTTCTTGAGGAGTCCTTTCTCACCTTTGGTTTTAACTTTGGAATTCTATATCCGCTTTTGAGACCCTGTGGAAACTGTTCTGTATCGGAACACTCATCCATTTTGCCTTGTGATATCTCACCTGATTTTAGTGTTGAATTGTCTGAACCATGTTTATGCTTTTTTATGTCATTTTCAAATGATATTACCTTTGATGCAACTAATCTCTTACCTTTTTCCATATCACTGCTCTCATCATCAGAAGAGTTTGAGGACTCACTATCAGAAGTTTTTTTTTGTGACAATGCCATATTCTGCTCAATGTCTGTTCTGATTAGTTGATTTCTATGATCCTTTGTGCTTACGTCAGTAGATTTTTTGTTTTCAGATTTTAAACATTGGACTGTATATGTCACTTTGTCTGTATTTTTACTTTTGCTGTAGAAATCGTTATGTTCATGCTCACTAGAACTTTCCAATTCCAAAGACGAATCACTATCAGTGTGAGGAAAAGAATCCTTTCTTGCATGATCAGAATGACAATCCTTGGCCATTTTCATCTGATATGTCGGATTACTTTCAGTTTCTGAAATAGATTTATCATGTTTGTCACTATCTAAACTGCTTTTAATCTTTTCATTCTCATGAGTATCACTTAATTGTTTGCAAATGCCCCTTACCCTTGCACAGGTATTTTCTTCAATGAAATCATGCTTTACAATACTGCTCTGAAGAACACCACATTCATCGTCATCTAAACCAATCACATCAATAAGCCCTGAATCACTTTCACTATCTGTGCTGGCTTTAATTTCGTGTTTGGATGAATTGCCTTCATAAGAAGCTTGAACATGATCGTTTTCCATAGATATGCAGACATTTTCTGAATTTGTGCTTAGTGTACTTACGGCAGTTGTGCTGTGTATTAAGTCTTTTTTGTCATAAATGTCTGATGAGGCAGTTGCTTCACTATTTAATACTTGAGTTTCAGATTTTCGCCTTTCCCTGTATTTTTCCAAGGATATTTTATCCTTAGACTTTTGTTTGATTTTCTTGTCCTTATTATCCAGTAGTTGCTTATCATTATCTCTTTCAGAAATTACACTGTTATTGTCAATAAAATTTACAGTATCAGATTTAATTTTTCTTTCAGAATCTGTATGTTTATCAATCCTGGACAATCTCTCCTTTTGGCATTCAAGTTTTGACTTATCGTGACCGGAGTCAACAGACTCATCAATCGTATATCTATCTTTCCTACTATGATCATTCCCTGAAAGTTTCTTTTTGCTACTCAATGAACTTTCAATTTCAATATCATATGAAGTTTTCTTTTGGTCTTCCTGATTACATTTTTCAGAAGCACGACCATTTTGTATTTTGTCATTTTCTTTCTTGTCTCTGTCAGATTTATCAATGAAGACCTTCCTTACTTCATGTTTATATAACTCTGTTTCTGAATTCAACACTTTAATTTCTTTTGCATCAGTTTTATCTTGTGATAAGTTTACTGAACACAATCTTTCCTTCCTTGAACTTGTTTTATGTCGATATTCCCTATTTTCTGAAAACCTCCTTTCCCTTCCAGTGGTCTGATTCCGATTAGAAAAACTCCTCTCTCCTTTATTCCCTGATGAAATATCATTCTTATCATCTGTTTTAATTTGTTCAAAGTCCTTGCTTCTTGTCCTACCATCCCTATGCTTGAGTTTTTCACTTTTCTCTTTATTCTCATAATCTGTATTATGTTTACCTTTATCGAAAAATAAATCATCTTTTTGTTTGGGTTTGGTGTCTTTTACCTTTGAACATCTTTCTGATAATTGTCTGTCTTTTGATACTGTTCTCCTTTCATCTCCCTTCAAATGAGCTTTATTTCTCTCCTTGTCTTCTCCGTGACTTTTCTCAGTGACATCAGGAAGTTTATTTTCTACTTTTCCATATTTACTTGTATTGTAATTAGTGTCTGGATCAACAGACTGTTTTCTATTACGCAGTAGGTTTTCCTCATAATCTTTTTTAGATTTTTGGTTTCTTTCAGGTTCAGAATGATGTTTATTTTTCTCAGGACTTTTATGCCTCTGTTTAAGAGATATTTGGCCAGCTGACTTGCACACAACAGCATCTGCAGTATTTTGACTTTTAACTTTTGATTCCTCCTCCTCTGAATCACTTGTTATTTCTCCTTCTTCAATTTCATCTTCATCATTATTAGGTTTATCGTGATTTAATGAGTCAGTCTTATCTGAACTATTCTGTATTCTCTCAAAATCATTGCTTTCCTGGTCTTTGATTGAACGACCATTTCCAATGCTAACTGCCACTGTTTTACTTGGAATATCCTTTGAATTAGAAGAAGCTAAATTATCTTTAACAGACACAGTTGAATTTTCTTGATAAATCATCTCATCATTGTTCTTATAGTTTTCAATATGAGACTTCTCCTCAACAATTGTATCAATCGGCCTGACATTTGCTTTGTTAGTTACATCAAAAAACTGATTACAAGCAACATTTTTACTGATTTCTTCACTATTGCAATTTTCATTGTTCTGGTCTGAATTATGTATATTTTCATTTACAATTTTGTTTTCAAAGAGATTTTCATCATCTCTCTTAATAACTGGAGCTATCATATCTTTAATTATTTCCTCTGCTTTTTTATCAATTGTCTGTGCAGTATTGATATTGGTTATATCTTCACATACATTATCACTTGTTTCAATATTCAATACATTATCACCATATGCATGAATGGTTTGACCAACTCTTTCATCCAACGGTGACAAACATGAGTTTTTTTCAATACAAATTTGTGATGTATCATTTTGTGCGTCACTTGGTATTTGGGAAACATGTCCCTTTATATCAGATGACGCTGCTAATAATATCTGATTAGTTTCACTCTGTTTTTCTAAATAAATCTGCTCATGTTTCACATTAACTTCTACTGGATTTATTTCTTGTGATTTCTCACTTTTAAGCCCTTTATTCTTTTTACCATCTTTTGGACTTTTAATTTTCTTTTCTTTTTTATGCTTTTTATGTTTATGACTCTTGTCCTTTGACTTTTCCTTAGAATCTGAAACTTTAATCACAGCAGTTTTTGAAACTGATTTCTGGGTTGATTCAACATGACCACTGACTTTCTCACTTTCAACAGAATTGTTTTTTCTCTTAATGGGTGAATTTTCTTGTAAGCTTACATTACATTCATCAACGTCAGATTCCTCATGTTGAGAACTTGAATCAGCCAACATTTCAATTTCTTTAAGAAGTGCCTCCCTATCTTTCTGCAGGTCCAATAACTGATCATGTTCTGATGAGCTCTGTTTTTGCTGTTTCTCTGAAGTGTTATCCTTAGTTTTTGTCTTTGTTGTTTTGTCATCTTTGTTATGTTCAATTTTATTTGAAAGTTCTGTATGATATTTTTTCTTTTGCTTATCATGCTTTGGAGATTCTTTTTGCAATTTGGCAGTCTTTTCACATTTATGTTCAGTACTCTTAGTAACTTGACTGCTTTCCTCTTTCGCACAAATGTTTCCTTTTGCAGTTTGAACAACATAAGATTTAACTTTTGGTGAGACTTCATCACTAGAATTATTCTCAAAATCATGTGTTCTGTTACTTTTAAACTCATCATTTCTCTTAATCTTGCTATCTTTCTTATTTGGACTTTCATCATGCTTTTTACCATGCCTTTTCCCACTACTTTTTTTACTGGCCTCCTTTTCACAAACACCTGTCCGGTAATTAGTGGCATCCCATTCATCAAACTCATTGTTATTGTGAATTACTTCAGACGATACATCATTTTTTATGTTCTTTCCAGAATCTTTTGATTCAATAACAATTTCTCTTGTTTCTAGTTCATTTATAGATTGTTTTGTTTGAACAGTTATTTTTATTTCATCTGATTTAAACTTCTCTTTGGAAGTATCTTGTTCCCTGGAAAGTTTTTTCTCAACAGCTTTTCTCTTATCTTTTTCCAAATGGGTATCAACAGGTTTTTGCCTATGGTGTATTTCGGCACTTCTTGACCTTCTTCCTCTGCTTCTACTTCTCCTTTTTGAATCAGGACTTTTTGAATATTTTCTATCATTTTTTTTCCTTGAAAGTTGGGCAGTGTTTTTGTCAACAGATGTACTTCTTGATTTGCCAAATCTTTCAGACTTTTCACGTTTGCTCTTATTTTTGTAATGTGGACTCTGTGATTTATTCCTCTCTTTACTTTTATCTTTTATGTTTGGACTTCTTGAATTTTGTCTGTTATTATCTGATAGATTTCTGTCAGATTTGGAGATATCCTTACTTTGGTGATCTTTACTTTTTCTTGGTGAGCAGTCTGTATGTGTTGGTTTGATGGTATTAACAGGGCTTTTTAATACTTGTTTTTCATTCTTGTCCACATTCATTGATTTGTCTGATTGGTCAGGACTCCTGTTTTGACTTTGTTTACCTGATGATGATCTAGAATTATTTTGTTCCAAATTTCTATCTGTATTCTTGTGTGATCTCTCAATATCTGATGATTTATCTACATGACCTACTGATTTGGAAGACATTTTTGGGGATATCTTTTTATTTGGGCTGTCTTTGAGTTTTCTATGCTTCATAATATTATCAGAGTCTTCATCTGACAAATTGCGCTTCCTTGATGGAATTCTATCTCTGCTTCTTTCTTTGTTTAATGGGCTTCTGTCTTGCCTTGAATGTCTTCCTCTACTTTCAGACCGTTCATATCTATTATTACTTGATGAATCCCTTGGAGATCTTCCTCTGTAAGTTCGCCTTGGAGATCTTTCATCTGCATTTTTTATTCTCCTAAAAGAAGGTGATTCAATACTAAACGATCTTTTATCAGGGGTGCATGACCGATCTTTGGAGTTTCTTGAAATTTGCCTATCCATTGAATCTTTCAACTTCATTTTTTCCTCATCAGTAATTTCAGATTTTTGTAAATTTTCTTTGGTTTCTTCAACATTGTTTTCGTTGTTCAATTGCAATTCTATTAGCCCATTTTCAGTTTTGTCAACAACTTCATTCTCCTTTTCAATGTCATTTTCAGTGTTGTTGCCTTTTGTCAACTCCACTGATGACTGTTTCCTGCTTTCACCTGACTTTCTTATTAGATCCCTCTTACTTCTTTCTAATAAGCGTCTTGCAGTATCATATTTACTAGAATGTGGCACTTGTGAGCCAGCTCTTTCCTTCCTTTGTTCCTTCCCTTGCCTGCCATGATCTAGCCGTCTACTCTGTTCATCCAACCTGTGAGTTCTATGTTGATATTCACCTTTTTCACCACGTTCATGCCTATGTTTCTTAGGTTCTATATCAGCATCACTTTCTGTACCATGTTTACGCTTTCTTGAACTTAATAAACTCTCATTACTTATGGTATTATCTTTATCATATCTTAAGTGCCTATCTGAAAATCTTTCTGGCAATCCATTTTTGCTCTTACTGTTGAAATAAGACTTAATGTGTGGTGATGACATCTCTTTTTCTCTAAAGTCAGACTCTGGCGTAGCTCTGTCGCTATCACTTTGACTATTAGCTCTTTGCCGAAGATTTGGACGATGAAGCCATTTCTTAAATAATGGTGTTTCAACAGACTCATCCTTCTTTCTGAAAATAAAACGACATTAAATGCATTACAATTAATACTAAGAGGAAAATATTATTTGTCGGCTAAAAAGGTCAAGCTGAAAATGATTGAAATCAATAGAAAATAACTTAAGTTTGTGTAACTGCAGCTTGATACAGCCACAGCTATGAGAAAGTTTAATAAACCAGAGGCTCCACAGAGTCTGTAACTGATAATGCCCACCAATGACTTCTGTTCGGTGTTTTATTCCACTATTTTTGGTCTTTTTGCTTTGTGACATCAGATTTTCTGGGAAATTCTATCAGTTAGCAAATGTTTGAGAATCCCCCCCTAGTGCGTGGATTTTCAAAAAAAAAAAAGCTTTCTCACAAAACAAAAACCTTAAAGTACAGAAGGGACACCAAACAGGACTTAAATGTTTGTTAAACTAAGTTGAAATATAATAGCCATCTGATCTTCAAACAATACATTATAGTACAGGACTACTTTACAAGTGATGGCCCAAACTATATGATGGTTTTTGACATGAAAATTTTCAAAAATATAATTTTTTCCCATCAGGTGGCCATGATAACTTTTTGAAAAAGAATCACCCATGGCTGCCAAGTTTTAGTCTAAGGACCTTCCATAGATGATCCATATCAAATATTAATCCATTTGGCCAAGCCGTTTCAGAGGAGAAGACTTTTAATGTATCAGCCAATCAGAAACAAGAATTTTCCATGGTGGCCATGTTTTTCGTCTGATCAGAGGAAATGAGGAAACTTTAAAAAGAACCTCCCATAGATGCTCCATATCAAATATTAATCCATTTGGCCCAGCAGTTTCAGAGGAGAAGATTTTTAATGTATCAGCAAATCAGAAACAGGAATTGTCCATAGTGGCCATGTTTTTTGTCTGGTCAGGCAAAGACCTTCCATAGATGCTCCCTATAAAGTTTGGTTCCATCTGGCCTAGTGGTTTCAGAGGATATGGTTTTTTTATGTTTCAGCCAATCAGAAACAAGAATTGTTCTTGGTGGCCATGTTTGTTAAGGGATCAGTCAAAATGAGCAATCTTTATAAAGGACCTTATAAAAATGATTTCTTTCAAGTTTGATTAAATGGACCAGTGGTATCAGAGGAGTAAATTAAAACGGAAAATTTTATGGATGAACAGATGACGGATGCCAAATGATGACAAAAGCTCACATGGCCTTAATTGGCCAGGTGAGCTAAAAAAGAGAAATCAAAAGGTTTCTAAAGCTGGGAATGTCTATTTTTTAACCCCATATAAAATGGTAAAATAATATTCTCTAATTTTTATGAAGTTTTCACACTTCCCAACCAGTGTGAGAAAAAATCGATAATCAACGTGTGGGTAAGTTGTTCTAAGCTTTGATTGATTAATTGATTGTTGTTTAACTCCAGTGGCAAATATTTCATGCATATTCAGGACGAAAACAAGTTAAACAATAAATCAGTATATAGACTAACAAAGGGACCGATAAGGGAGGGACTTTTAGACTGCCACTGGAAAAATTCCGGGTTGGATAGGGCCGGAAAATTTAGCCTTGTAACTGGCCGCCTACGGACCACTCAAAAAGAGCTGTCACAAGTGGTCTTTAGCGTGCTTAGGACGTGGCATTTCCTAAACACGGGGCGTCTTTAACGTGTTCCTCCTGACGGATTGTGAATTTATACATCCCCCGCAATCAGGGACGCCCCTTTTAGAGGACAAGTGCCTAAATGACGGAGACACCTAGTGCCTATTCTTTCCCCGGCACAACCTTTGAGATGGGGAGTTCGAGTATTTATACATCTCTATTTCCCAGCGTCAACAAGTCTAGAGGACACCGGATCTAATAATAAATTGATAATTGTACAATAACAAATGTAAATCGACAAAATCTTGCAAAACCTTCTGAAACTGAATTCGATAAATAAGCATTCACTTAATGCAATCAAATCACGTTAAACACTTTCAAATTGTGAAAAATAAAGAAAAGAAATAAACATTAAGAACTCTGTCATCGACAATCCCGCCGGCCAGGAAAAACCATTAAAATTACCAGTTGTAGTAAAAATTATGGAAACCTGTGTCCAAAACTCAATGCTCGAAGGATTATCTCTAGAGGTATACTTTGGACAGTATACGATAAAAATGAAAATATATATAAATTGTAAAAAACATGTAATAAATACTCAATCTAAAGTCACTACATATACAGAACTAAAACCAATATATGCAAATATATTGCTTGAACTTTGACCTCACTGAAGTTGGCTAGAGAATGATTTAAACACGAAAATATTTCCCGCACTACATGTAAGATCACATCACGTGATATACAATTAAACAGATTATCACGTGATATGCTTACGAAACGTTAGTACATTACTTTTCCTCTATACTTCGAACCGTGGAAAATTATAATCATAAATTTTCATATGCATGTCAGTTGCCTCTTGGGACAAAAAAAAATAATATGCAATAGGAGCTTCAAGAGATGTTTCAAGTAGCGACATTTGTTGTAAAGGTAAAGTCTAAGGACCCCAGGTGGCGAATAGGGGAGGCCCTCTCGGTGGGGGGGGGGGGTCGGAAAATTCAAAAGCTACAGGATGACAAATTAGGAATGCATGAGTAGGGGCGGGAAATTTAGGATAAGCAACTGGTCATTACGAGCTGTTGCAAAGAGATCTTTAACGTTCAGAGAGCGTGGAATTTCCCAAAATGGGACACGGCGATAACGTCCAGACAACGGACGTCCATTTAGCAGGAGTTCTCCCTGTAGGCGGAGAAACCGAACGGCCTATTTCTATAGCCGGGTCGGCCACGGTTGGCAAGTTGGTAGAAATCGAAGTTATCGAAATATCGGTCGCTTTCACCGCACTCTCCTTTAGCCATTGCCCTTAAGGGATCAAAGACGATTGTCTTAGAACTCCTCTTTCACCGTAGGTGACATTAAGTTCAAATTAAATCCATTGGAAACACTTGCAAAATTTCGGAATTTTGATTCATGCCCCATGGCCCCATATCCGGATAAGTGGTACCTCAAGATTATACCTGTTGAGATCCCCACCCCCTTAACAATATATATTCTTATTGGATGTGAAATGCGAGATATTAGGCAACCCTCGTCAGGTTGATCAATTCAATCCATCGCAAAAATAATTAAGATCGCCACCCCAAAAACATTTATATTCTTAGTCAACAAGACAATGGCTTATTTTCGGATATTTCAAATTGCCTCGAAATTGATTGAGATCCCCTCCCCGAAATATATATTTAGAAGGGGTTATATCTGCAGGCTCAAAAACCGAACGACCTATTTCTATAACCGGGCCGGTAAGGTTGTCCCTTAATATAATATTAGTTGTCTTTTATAAAAACCAAGTTTAGTGACATTCCCCATGGGGTCTGTCCGCCCCCCTTATTTTTGAAATTTTTAATTTATCACTTAATTGTTTGGATCCCCACTCTACACATTATATATTCTTTGTTGTCATAATCTTCCCCATGAGGGGTCGACCCACTTCCCTTTTTGAAACTTAATTCCCTTCCCAATACTGAAAATAATATTATCTCATATCCGATATTTAAAATTCAGTCATGACTATATGCGAGTACGACTTTCCATTTTTAAACCCCCATAACCTTGGACAGTGGTGTGACAAAACAGCAATAAAAACCGGCCATAAAACATTTGGTTTTCCCATTGTAAACTTTCCGTTCATGTCTAACAACATTCCAGCGGCAACTGCATACAGAGTGTGTATTTCTCAGTTGATACGCTACTCCAGGGCTTGTCCTTTTTATCGAGATATTATTGATAGAGGGTTGCAGATGACAAGAACGCTACTTAGCTAAGGGTTTCTCAGGGAAAGATTAGAGTCATTTCTCCAGATTTTTCTGTCGCCATCATGATTTGGTTGACCGATACGAAATATCCATTTCACCAATGACAATGGATATCTTCCCTCAGTCGTGAATACAAATTCGTTTCTATACCGGTTGTGACTAACATCGATAGTTTCATTTTGCTAACCATGGTCTTGTCTGTCTTCCGACTTAACGATTTCTGTCTGCCCCTTTGGTATCTTCGAATTCCTTTTAAGTGTTTATAAATGCAAGTGATGCGATTTAGACTATGAAGGCTATTTAGATTTGCTCTGTTATCCAGTTTGTATTCATTCATCTGAGCTTTCTGTCTTTTAATTTTTAGAATAGGAACACAACACTGACAAATCTTTTCAGATTTAAATGTACGCAATTTCTATAACTGAAAACTTATTAAGCCAAGGATTCCGTTACCAAAAATTGATTAAAACATTTACTAAATTCGTTCATAAGGGCGGCCGGGGTATAGAAATAGGCCGTTCGGTTTCTCCGCCTGCAGGTAGAACCCCTGCTAAGGGGCGTCCGTTA
>JAULBM010335016.1:0-12841 GCA_032357055.1 Geukensia granosissima
GGTGGTGTGATACCTATTTTGCCGTATGTCTTATGGACTTTGGTTTGTTCGGTAATTGTGTTATATACTTTATTTTCAATAATGGAAATATATTTACAACCTTAAAAGGGTTATAAAAGGTCCAAAATATAAAATGTGGTGATATTAAAATGTAAAAAACTATCGGTCAATAAACAAGTTACACTTAAACATAAAAACAACGACATCTACTAGATACCATGTGGATCATCAATTTTACTTCACGGGAGTTCAAAATTAATGCCTAACTTGTTACTGGATTTTCACTTTTCGTGAATTGAGAATTTGACAGTTATTTTCACAGGAAATGGGTTTTTCCTCTAAAAATCTTTTTGCAAAAAGGTTTTTAACTTCCAAAGTACTTGATTTGCCCAGGAAAAGAGTGACAAATTACAACGACTATTTTGTATCAAATATATTAAGCAGACGGCATTGTATTGAATTTAAATTTGGCGCAATGTGAATATGCTATTAATATGATTGACGCTTTCACTGTCAGAAAAACGGAGCGCTTGATAAGAACGGACAAACATCCAAGAGAAATGGCAGCACTGAGGAAACAGCGAAGGTAAAAAATAAATAAAATGAAAACTACGGAATAACGACAAAAACGAAGACTAATTAACGTAACCATACTGAATGGCAATGTTTTGGTATCTTTAGCGATTTTTTCCTCAACTAAATCAGATGGTCTAAATCTAATACTTTTGTCATGGGCAAGGTTATATCAGACGAAAAGCACGATTACAAATATAATGCAAAGCTGAACATCAGTTTTCATTTTTTGGAATCGTTAGGTATTGTTACTGTGTGCCAATTAACCTTAGTTTTTTTACTTGGCTGAAGGTAGCGAACAATCATTAGGTTTATCCAAAAGCCAAAATGTACACAGAACATACTGATTCTGTAATCCATATACATTTGTTTTCAAGAAAAACTGAAATTTGAGAAATATGCCTTGAAATAATTTAACCTTGTTTCTATTTTTAATACAAGAATACAAAAATTACACTTTTTATACTGATTTGAAAAAGAAATCAAACCAGAATTCTTTGTTTTATATACACTTGCTCAATTAATATGTTTAGTGCAAAAGTGTCAATCTAGCTGCCTTTATTATGTTAATATTAAGGAGCAATTTGGTTTCACAACATTTATCATAATTCGCGATCGGGAATGATGGATCATCGCATAAAAAAATCAAACAAAATTAAAAAAAATTAAAAAGGGGGAAAAGAGCGAGTTCCTGTATGATTTTTTTATTCCCAAGAAAACTTCATTTCTGTCGTACCGGGCCAGAATCCCCACTTTATCTGCGAACCTTGATAAACTTAAAATATGCCAATAATTAGTTACAAATTAAAAAAAAAACATTATCTAAGGTGAACTGAATTCATGGTAAATCGGCAACGGTCTTTCTACTGTAACAATGCTAATAATATCGAAACGCACATGCTTTACGTTGTGTAAATGAATTATAATAATGCTCTATAATTTCCGTGAAACCTTTGAGCGAACATCCATTATAACATCCACGTTGCAACCCACTTCAAAGTATTACTTTCCCTATTATTATCTTTACAATCCAAAATAAATGAAGGATCCGTTAAGAGGAAGCTGCGCTATACTGTTCATTTGAGTGTAAGTAAACTTTATGTTGTTTATAATACATTGTTCTTCTGGTGTAAGTAAACTTTATGTTGTTCATAAGTGTTAGATTAGGTAATGGATTAGACCCACTCTGAAACAAACCAACTTCACACGTTACAATGAGTTGGTCTTTTTAATAACTATCGATTTTGGTTGTATTATTAATGTGATTAATTTCCAAACTTTAATCAGGCAAGCTAATTACCAGTTTTAATTCCACCAAAGTCGAAAAAGCTACCCGTCCAATACTTCCCGGAAAATCTTAATGCATGACAAAGATTAAATTAACAAGATGTTGAATATGTTAATCCCTAATCCCGATATGTTTTGATGTCTTGATGTAAATAGACCTGATCGATTTTGGTACAATAAATATATTTAGTACACAAGGTATACGTTCCTTTTATTACTGTAGTGACGATTGCCAAGCTATTGGCGTATTAGAGAGCTAGTGGAGTAGTAATTTTTACTTAAAATATAATTTCTGATCTTTGTATCGAAAGAAACTAGTTAAAGGGACTTGGTATATTAATGCAATTGACATTTCTACTCAGATATTGACAAGAATTTCTCGTAGATGTCGGATTATACTAGACGGAGATTTAACTATATGGATTGATAATAAGTAAACAAATATATTTCATGATGAAGAAAATATGTTTCATAACTATATTAGCTAGTGGATTTTTAATAAATTTGATCCAGTGTGGTGAAAATGATGATGAACCATGTTATGGATGCCAGTTATTCAATATAAGAGACAGGGAACAGAAGTCAAGAAGGGCGGTAGGTTTTATCATTTTATACCCCCTCCTATGATGAAAGATAAATTCTTTCATTGATAGTCGTTGATAATCATTATTTCTTCAGTTGAGATAGCTTATTCTTCAGATGAAAAAAAATTAAAGGTTTTAATGAACATATTCTAAGCCGTAAAAACAACAACGCTGTAAGATTTTCCCCCACTTATTATATTACAAACTTCAATCCCCTGTGCGGACGCAAGAGGGAGGGGGTTGCAACACCGAAGTGTGTTGTGATTACTTTTTATATTTCACGTGACGTTGCGAACATCTTATTCCACTGCGAATATTATTCTGTTTTACAAAAGGGACATTCTGTCATTTATACAGTGCGTTAAAGAATGGATTTTTAATACAATGTATATAGCTATGAGTTCTTACTTATAAATACTTTGTTCACTGTTCATATAGTATAAAAAATAATGTAAGAAAAGTTACGCCTCACTATAATGTGAAAACAATAATTTGAAAAATATTTCATTGTAAACGCATATTTTAACTGACATTTAATATTTCTTTTGATATCAGAAAATATTAATTTCGTTTTCTAAACGATTTGTTCCTAAATAAAGTTATATAATAGCTTCACAGATTCATAAATCATAAAGATTAATATTTAAGTTGAGACTTGAATGAGAAAAACTCATAATTTTAACATTTAACGCCCCATATAATTTTATTTATTTTAATGTTTTCTATTTACGACGGCACATTTGTACCCAGAAGGTTTAAACATAATATAGTTCAACATATTGAACGACGACGGAACAACGTTGAAAGTAAAAAAGGCCGAGCTTATTTCAGATTATATGTGAAAATTCAGTTGAGAAGTATACAACTTTTTCGTTTATTGAGCACATCCCAGCTTAACTCCTATAACCTAGCTTTAATTAATTAATTTGATTAAACCTATCCTAATTCAGAAGCAGCCTGGTTTAAGTAAATTTAGTACAGGATTAACACATTGTTAAATAGTTACGGCCTGCTATGTAATGGTTTCATTTGATTGATATTAGTCCATTATTGAAGGCTTTTCGGCAACCTTTTGTTTGTGATTGAACGTTTTGGACGGCTGTCTTCTAGACAATCATTCCACATCTCTTTATTCTATATACATACACATACATAAATGAGGGCAAAGGTCATGCAATCACTTAAATTTAAGAAACTAGAGTTAAGGAGAAACCAGCAAATGAAATTTAAACTCGCTTGCTTAAGATATTGCTTTTAAGCCCATCCCAACCCGCAATCTCAGAATCCGCCTTGATGCACATATTAATTTGAACCTTATAGGCATCGGTCACCAAAGACATATAAAATGTTCTATACATATTACAACAAGACAAATAGTTCGCTTACGAACAAATATTTACTGATCGATTGATGCTATATGACTAATTATGGAATTTGCAGTCACAATTGTCTAATTAATTGTGAAATTGATACCTGCGTGTGAACAGGTGTTTGAAATGGGATCATAGAATAATTCGGACCAAAACTACCTATGATTACAGAAAGCCGGGTAATCATGGTAATTATTATTATATATTAAACAACCGGATAGTTAGTTGAGGAAAGTAATTAAATATGATTTTCAAAAAAATCTAACATCAAGACATCAAAGGTTAAACTATAACTGTCCAAAAGTCATTTAGAAAAATTATGTTGCCAAAATTATCCTACCTGAAGTGTATCAGTTTACACGCACAATGTGAAAAACGATAAACCGTCAAACTTGACGCTGCTTAAAAGAATGGATTATAGTTGTTTTGATAATTTCAGAATCTAAAGTCACATAAAAGTTATATATAGTATAACAATAGAACAATTTTCTGTTACTGTGGGTGGAAAAACGACATCCGAACTAGTGTTTACACCCGCAAACATGAAAAGCATGAAAACAGTAAGGTCTTAAAACTAATTTTCGATCAGATTTTGTCATTTAGTTTTAATCCATACATTTACAAAGACCAAAGAACTGACAGTTTTTGACAGTCACATAATGAATTAATTTTCCGGCAATAGTGGTACACATAAACGAGTTCGAAGACCCAACGCGGCAAAACGAAATCGTCATTTCAGAAGACAGATAAAAGCATCGCCAAAATATGAAATGAAACACAAATCACGACACTAAAATCTGAAGCTGGAATAACAAGAAACAAGAACAAGGGTGAGGTCAGGTACCCCGAAGAGGGACTCATGCCCTACTAGTAAGAATTCGATTTTAGTGCAAATGGCATCTAGATAGAAGATGGTACTAATGTTTTCTGTAATAGAGTTTTGTAATGTTACTCAAATAAAAATCTATTGTTTCCGTTTTCTTTAAAATTGTTCGTTCGTTAATTTTAGTACTTTTATCTCGTCCCATGTCATTCTTATTTTCTAATGTACATTTCACGAGCTGAGCCTCTCGTATGTTGACCGTTCATTGTTAAAGCAATAACAAAATATGTCAATGGAATTTAGAAAGAGATAAAGCTATCATATACCGGCAGCCAAATTGGTTGTTAAAAATATTACAGGTGTTGTTGTTTGTCCTCTGCTCATGTGAAAATTGTTGATTTTTGTGAAAAATTTAAGTTCACAGTATGTCTAATTTTTGCATTTCTGGTACCGCCAAGCTAACTTCAAATTACATTGCGTATAAATATATACCAATAGAAATAAAATCTATAGAAAAAGTTTCATTTTCTAAAAGTCAAAAATCTTTTAAACAAAACATATACAATAGAAAACGACAAAATTTTCAAATTGTCCTAATGAGTGGAAAAACACTAGAAGCATGTATAACAAATCCGAAATATAAAAGTTTTCGTAAATTAAATTTAATAAGAATAATGAAGATTCCCTTTTGTAAAAAGTATGAGACTCAGTTCATGAAACGTTCATGAGTGAAGATTATAGAGATTATTTATATATATGTGTGAAATTTGAAATACATGAAGAAAGTGAAAAGACACGGGGTAAATGCCACTCCTTGTTCACGGCTCTAATTCGCCCCAGATAAATAAAACTTGTACACTAAAAGCAATAATGCTCTTACCTAAATACTATCAAAAATCCTCATGTTTCAAAAATTAATCACAAAGACGCACATTTAACCACAATTCATGACTTTTTACAGGCACATGAGACATGTAGTGGGGTTAAACAAGTTTAGTGGTATCCTAACCCTCCACCAACAAGTGGTCAAAGGAAAAAAAAATCAAAGATAACATGAGCAGTAATATACGAACTACAAAAATCATTCATTACTTCAACAAATCGGATTACCCGAATTACAATAAATGTAATACAAAAATAATTTACATAAATACATGCAAAAACACCAAACCTCTAGATCTCTTATTAGTGATTGCAGTAACTGCAAGCAAGATCAGACTGAGATTTCCTCCATAAGCATCCATCTTCTCAACGCGAAGTCCAGTGTAGAAAACCCAGGTGAGAGATCAAAGGAGCATAGTCAAAAGAGACAAGACTTTGAAACAAACAATAAAAAATAAAACGAAAGAAAAGGAACGACGAACGAAACAGGTGTGGGATCCAGTGCCTATTCCCTGTCTTGCGCGCAACACTCGTCACGGAGTCCTTATCCGGGTTGACGTCAATTCGAGAAAAGATCATTTATCATTGTAACGTCAATTTAATTATACTGTGTTATCAAAAATGTGAAGAAAGACCGGATAGATTCAATGCCAAAGGACTAGGGCCAACTTCCCGAGGAAGCTGTTCATTGAATATCGCTTCTATTATTAAATAACATGTTTCTTATTTTAAAGGATGAACATCATCCTGAAAATTTAACTTTAGACGGACTGGTAAATTACCAAGATAATAAGCTATGGCTATGGTTAAAAGTAACTTTATTTGTTTGGACGGACAAAATTAAGATATTAGGTTTTGTATTTGTATTTTAATTAAAGCTTATGCGTGAATTTTTAAATTTAAAATACAATCAAACACTAGCTAGAGAACAAAAGAGAAAGATGGTAATATTAAAAAAAAATAGATTTGAACTCGTTCGGAAAAATATAACTTCATATTACAATTAATTGTCTGCATGCTTTACTACATAACCACACTGGACATGTTGCGAATTATAATTTTAACGATTATAAAGGTAACATAAATGTACGGTTTAGTTTTTTTGAAAGGTTGTTTTTACTATGAAGGACCTTGACAACCAAACTAAATGATTGTAGATGCACAGATACTACAATTTAATTTCTAAAACGTCATTTTTCTGGTTATGAAGTTTCTTTGATGGGGCTTCCTATGAGATAATGCTAAAAATCACTCGAAAATGTTATAATTGCGCCATTTTTGTTTCCAATTTTTTTCCATTGAGAACATTTAAAATCTCAAAATTTTGACAAAGTATTGTACAGGTTATTTTACCATCGAATGTTTTATTTTTGTCGAGTAACATACAATTTTAAAATTGGCCCTCTAAATAAACCATGCAGCGAGTTTCATTTTTATAGGAAATCCCGCTCCAACAAAAATATTAATCGTTCGGTTTCCCACACTACGGAGAACATTTTTTGCCTTTAATTTTTACTCAGTGGAAACTATAGGCATCTTCTTACAATGTATGTGCTTAAACAATAATATACTTACACATCCGAAGAATTTCACAGTTCACACAAGTACCAGTTTGTTTTAATTATTTCCTGTCAGAGACAGATACTGACAATGTCTAAGACAGAATTGCTTTGAGAGTCAATTCTTTTGTGTTCAATAATTAAAGATGATGATGCAGTAATTTATAAATGGATCGGATGGAAATTGTCGTGGAAATCAAAAGCCATCGACAATGACTTATCTATAAATTAAATTACTAAGAAGTAGAGCTAAATTAAGGTCTTTGTGCTAAGAAATGTTGTTTTATTTATTTTGACTGACAACAGACGATGAAAAGAATGTCCTTAGACAAATTAAGATCTAGAATGGAAGAAAAATAAGCGGTCGTGATGACATTCAGGATATTAATATTTCAGAGTGTATGTTCTTCGATTCGAAGTCTGAATATAAGACGCCATTTAGGGGACGACAATACGAATTTCTTTGATGGGGGAACAGGAGGATTTTAGATGCAAAGTTATTTATTTTAAAACAGTATTTTATTTTGCTTGATAGCGGACAAAAGTTTTTTTTTATAATTTACTACGCGGTTGATTTCAGCAAACCCTGGGTTTAAATATTTATTTTTAATTGATTTTTTTTCAGAAAATAAATCAGGAATCAGTGTACATTTACCTTCGACTTTTTGTAAGTGGAGTTTTGAGATTTCAAATTTTGAGATCGGACGCAATCTCGACATATTTTTAAAAAATCTCAAAACACGATATGTTTAAGGTTACAGTTTGTCATATTAAAGTTTTGTCCACCAAAAAGTTTTCATGCAATACGAAACGAACAAATTTACTTTCAGGGGATGATTCGATTTTTCAAAATTAAATTTCCTTGCTCTTACTTTTGGAAGAAAAAAATATCACTGAGTTTGATTTTGAAAACAAAACATATATCCGAACATTTAGCCTATTGCACATCTTACCGTAAAAGTAGTCTATATATGACAAATTTTTCTGGTAATAACAACATTAGAAAACAATTCGACCAAGAGACAAATTTTGGCTCTAAACTTCGCCTAAATCAAATGAAAGGTACCAAACACCAACATTTTATTTGACATCAAAACATAAGAAAATTATTGCAGAAAACAATTTCAAGCAAAACGACAAGTTGTAGAATACTTTTCGTGCGATACTGCTTTATATACATAATGCAGCGGCTTTCGGCTTGACTGATTACTTACTGGTCACTAAACTTTATTGGACCCTAGGCTTGATTTTTTGAAATACAGGTTTTACAACGCTAAAAAATCACGGTGAATTTGATTGCTACATGTACATTTCAATGATTAACCATGCTCTCATCAGAAGCATAAGAACCAAGACATTATGATATTAAAGCCGAGATCCGAAATGGTAAACGACATACTCGTATACAAAACTTAAATAGGCAGCAAAATCAAGCACATATTTTAAAGTAAAATGTTTCCAATAAGGAGACTTGCATGGTTTTATCATGTATTACGAGAAGCGCCCAAAAGAGAAGATCAGCCTTTTTATTATGTGTTCTTAATTTTGAAAGTCGCGGTGTAAATCTTAAACAATTAATCAAACAGCTAAACATTACAGAAAATGTAATCACGACAGTAACATGTAGCTCCTATTGAAGCTGGAACCAATTATTGGGGTTCTTAAGAATAACGTTATCACATATTAATTTCTTATTAGGTAATCCCATAATCTCAAATTATTTGCTTTGGTAATATATCTACCATAAGTAATCAAAATTGCTTGGTAATCAATACTCACATGTTATCTTTTAATAATCAAATTATTAAAGATAATCACAAACTACCGAACTGCACTTGATATGTTATAATCATTTTATTGAAAAAAATACACATTTTAACAACTGTATTAAATACTCTGGCATAATCTTCCCAATCGGAACACATGCTCGTACATTTCCGTCATTACGGGATTTTATAACGGAAATTGCCGATGATATAGGTTTGTGGTTTAGATGTATTGTTAAGGATCTGAATATCCACTTCGTACATGTTCAAAAGAATAAATATTCCTAGGTTTAAAGTGTTTGCAAATTCATGTTAACAGTATAAAAGTATTGTAAATATTTAATCAAATCTAAAATTCAATTTCAATAATATAATTTTGCTTTAAAATTAAATTAAATATTGATGATGGAAACAAGTTGATAATGTTCAAAGCAAATTAATTCGAAATTTATAGAATTTGTCAGAAATTGCAGTATAAACCGATCGTTATATTTCAGGATTGATATTATGAAAAAGCTTAATAAAATCGAAGGGCCTGAGAAAATGGGAAAATCGAAACACCGTGGCAATCCCAGGAGCACGAACAAGACAGAACGCTACCATATACTCATATAAAACTAACAAAAAAAAACCGGAATTATGAACAATGCTGACCCAATAAAAATCTAGGGTGAACTCAGGTTGTCCGGAGGGGTAAATGAAACGCACTACCTACCTCCTTCAAGACAGTGGCCGCATTGTTCATTTTCCAATCCGGTATTAGTCATTTCAGGGTAAAGGAAAAGGTTTAATGGAATCACAACCTCCAGACAGAGATAGTGAACAGTCTGATTTCGGTTTACTCAGCAATTCACAGGAAAAGGTCCGTCTTCATCTGTGAATCGGATATTCCATTTAAAAATTAAAATAGATATATAATATTATGACTTAGTATTTTACAGTATTCCAAACTATAATTACTAATAAGAGGGATTTCCAAATAGATGAGAACACCAGTCAGGGATAGGTGGTCCAAATCCCCACAAAAATGTTAACACAAAACAGCAACACCAAAACTAATCTCGGTGATCTGGGAGGTTACTAGATAATAGTACACTAAACGAAATTTGCCACAACAGAAGTGAATCTGTATCACAAGTTTCGCAATGAAATATATCATGCTATATTCGATGGAATTTTTTTGCCAGGGTTTTTAGTTGAAATTTATTTTAACTTGAAGTAGTACTCAAGGCTGTGCGAGGAATAAATATAGGCCGTCCGGTAACTCCGCTTGCAGGTTAAACAACCGTTGGTTGGTTGGGATGTATAAATAATTTCCCTCTTCGAGTGTAGCCAAGCGGCATAACCCTCCTATAGGTTCGTTGATTGGGCGAGATGTGTAAATTCTGGAACGGGTACTGCCCAGGGGAGTCTAAGGGAAAGCTGTACTGCCACACTCGGCATGTTAAAGTTCCGTTTAGAACAGCTCGTAATGAATGGCCGTTAGTAGCCAGTTGCTTAAGGTAAATCTCCCTCCCCTACTCAAACTGTCTCCGTTTGGTATCTTGTTGCTAGAAAATTACCCGGGTAAACCCTTTTATGACTTATTGTTTCTGCTAAATATGCATGAAATATTTGTCGCTGGACATTAAACAACAATCAATAAATCCACTTCAAATAAAGAAAAATCTCCTTATTGTGTAATGTTTTTTTCATCTTTTTAAATCTGTTTCATTTTGTGGGTTGCAATCAACCAATGGTCTCGGGTAAAAAGACATGATAAAATTTATATTGAAGGGGTTATGAAAAATAAGTGAAATTTTTAAAATCATTTGAATTCGATTTATATTCAAAAAATAACATTGAAGCACAATGTTTATCTGTCAAAACATGTCATTTTGAGACATAATTTTTCAAAGTCAAAAATTTAAGATAGAGGGGTAATGGGGATTTTTTGTGCTGATGAAAACTAAAATTTTAACTGCAGGAAGAGTTGCGTCAAAAACTAGAATTACAACAGTATACAACATGTATGTGAAATGACATATTTCATTCCTGAACTTGTGATATATTTGGACTTAAGTCGCGGCAAATTTTGTTAGGTGTCTTCAAGAAATCTTCCGAATGGCCTAATAACTGACATTTGATAAAGGCACTGAATAGTGTCAGAATTTCCCTGTGTACATGTAAATATGAAAATGGGGCAACAATTCCACATTTTGTGAAATTATTGTTATACCGATTCTATAGCGTGTTTTGGGTGCAGTAGTCATCATGTTTCTTGCCATTCTAAGTGCAATCACTAAATTGATTAAAAAATTTTAGACAATACATAATCAACGATTTAATTTTTACAGAACTCCTCGGTTCCCTTGGGATATGTCTTCATTACAGAAAGACAGTCGTATGAATATTAGCTGAATTTATGTCGTTAGTATACACTTGGGATTTGGCTGTTGATTCCTTAACAAAATGAGATCTCCAAAGAGCTTCAAATTTGTTACAGAAATTGATTGTATATTCCATCATCCTAGTGGCAGTGGAATTGAAACGTCGCCGTTGTAAAGTACATTTCGGTATGCATGTTTTCCAAGAAAATCGTTCAAAATTGTCTGAAATCATTGTGTTTGCAGAAAACAAAACTCATGTAACCATTCTGGTATCCCAATACTAAGCTCGTACTCTTACTTAAGGATTCTGAGTCTACATCGAAAGCAGTAAAATTCTTGTGTGCCAATTTTACATGTTTAAAACATGAAAATGTTAATGGAAATAAAAAAATGGATTGAGCATATATTGCAGCAAAAAATTTGGACTACAATTTTATAAGGTCCTATTTGCATTAGGTTTATTTAAAATTGGACCAACTTATACCAGGATACAGCAAAATTATTGCGTTTACACTAGCGTTGGTGTTGTGGCAAAATTCTAAATTAAAACTGAACGCACAAAAGTGAAAAGACCGCAAGTAATGTTAGTAATTAAGAAAGATTTATTCCATTTTTCGTGATTACACTACAGTTTAAACAGAAATAACTTTGATCCGTAATATTTAAATGCTGATAAAGTAAATCCGGATAAAATTAAACCTAGTGCGAACGCAGTGTGACCCAGTCCAAACCCGAGTTAATCTTGATAAACTATTGTATATATATATGGCGTTAACAAGGGGTTTAAAACGCTTCGCGAGACTCGAGGCCACGCCAAGAGGGGGTCTGATTATATTTTGTGTTTCATTTGAAGAAAATTAGACAAAGAATCCTGATACAATTCGAAAAAAAATTAACTTCTAAAAAACCTTTGGTCTCTTCTAATATAAAAAAAAATTTTCAAACCTTTAAATAGAAAACCAATTTGTATGGATAATGTCATGTTACTTCTATTTTATCAGAATTGTCAATAGATTTATTTAAAGAGAGAAAGGGTACAAATATTGTACCCTAATTTTACTATAGGACTTACAAGTATTGAATATCACAAAGGTATAACATATGTATATTTATCATGTTTATATAAAATATTACTGCTTGTGTTTAATATGGCATAATGGGTTGTCTCCCCCTTGACCACAAGACAAAGTGTGTCTCTGAAACTTTAGATGATGTTTATTATTATTTCTTTTTTTATAACTTGTGATGCTACTATTTGTTAACATGTCTTGTCTTGTCTTTTTCTTGAATCATTGAAATTATTATAATCATATATGAATTCAATTGTCTCTGATTTATATTGATTATGCAGCTCAGTATTGGGCACCTTTGATTGGTTTGAATAAAGTATCTTGTAACTTGTATCTATTCCTAAATTCTGAGTCAACTTTATCAACTTATCCGTCCCAGCATTTTTATTAAATCTTTAAATATAGATTTTATTTATATATTGATTTCTTGTTAATAGCTTAGTACGGAACTAAACAATTGTGTAACTTGACACCGTTGTGGGGGAAAACTTGGTTTCCTTATCGGTTGCTTTTGGGTTTTTAACTAGCAGACAGCAACTGCGAGTACACTTTTGAGGT
>JAULBM010335027.1:0-12841 GCA_032357055.1 Geukensia granosissima
TAGGAAGTCAAAGATTCAAATATAGCAAAAGAAGCACTCAAATCCAAACAAATCGAAATGGAAAGCCAAATCCGACGCAACTGACCGATGGCTAGGGTGTTTGTTGCTTTTTTGAAGCTAACAATACCAAAAAAACCTAAACTGAAAAATCAAAGTTTCTCTAAGGGTGACTTGAATTTTTAATACAAATAAGATTAAAAAAATTTACAACAAAATTTACAAAATCTGATTCGAAGTGAACTTCATTTTTTCTTCCTTGAAAGCCGTAACTTGAATAAAGTACACTAGCCAAAAAGCTTTTATAAAAAAAACTTACTAAGGATTCCTGCGTTTCTTTCTTAACATTCATGCATCTTACTTTTTTGGAGTATAAACAGTTACCATGAGATGTTTCTAATCAGAAAAGGACACTGTCATATCAACAAAGATGTAACAAAACAATCTTTTGAAATATTTGAGTTTTTATTGAATGTAAAATCAAAAGTTTTTTTACACGTTGAACCGAGAATATTCCGTTTATGTTTATATATATGAAGGATTATCAATATGATACGTAACTGTATGATATAGTTTTACACTCTGAGACCATACATTTTCCAAACAAACAAAAGATAAAAGGCAAGTCAATCATATTTGTTCAATCTTTAAAAGCGATTTCTGACTGTATAACTGATTTCGTCAACAGGTCCCTCAATAGCTTTTGTCTTTATTATACCAAAGTATACTTATTCTTTTGGTTTATTTTCTGCATCATTTGCGAAATTTGAAGATGACCCGCTGCTGCCACTCTTACAATGTTTAATATGCTATGACAATAACTGATTTTATTACCTCTGTGTCACGTATGTACTGTGTATTATGCCATGAGCATATTTGATTCGATGTTGACCAAATCATTATCTGTCGTCATTATAAAAGTATTTGTATGTTCTGAGAGTATTTCTAATATTTTCTCTCTTTCCATTTGCGACGAAACATCAGACGGTGTAAAACCTTCTTTATTTTTTATATTTAGTTTAATTTTTTTTAGTGTTGACCAATTCTTTTACTATACCCAAATGTCCTTCTTTGCAAGCTAAATCAAGAGGGGTATTACCTAATTTGTCAACAAGGTTAACATCAGCTTGTTTTTTCAACAACAGTCCCACCAAATATTTATCACCGTTGTTGCACGTTATATGAAGTGCTGTTCTTTCTTCATTGTCCTTTGTTTTAATATCTGCATTATTATGCAGAAGGAATTCAGCTATAAGATGATGTTGTTTGCTGCAGGCTATTTGTAATGCAGTTCTGCCTTTGTTGTCTTTCCGGTTGATGAGATGTCTATCATGTTTTAAGAAATATTCCACTAAATCTATATATCCCAAAGATGAAACTGCATGAAGAACTGTTGAACCATCATAGCTATCAATCAAGTCCTTTGCCTTTAACTGCTTCCTGAAACACCTTATTAATTTCTCTCTAAACTCAATATTTTTCATCTGATTATTGCTGAAAACTAATGTAATATGCCCTCTATTTATATCATTAATTAGTCTTTGAAAGTATCGGCTTTCACTGTCGGGCATAACTGAAATTTTCAAATATTCAGTAGTATCTTTAAAACACAATCGTAATCTTTCAGTAACGAATGATTCGCTTCCATGTTTAAGAATAGTATTAATAAACGACACACCAATGTAACTTGCTATCACTTCAAAAAGATATTTATTTAAAAATGAAAAATTTACATCTGTTTCTTTGACGAAACTGCCGTTCAGTGATTTTAAAACTGAATATACCAAACTTATTGAAGGACATTGCGTGTATCCAGATTCGTGAAAAATATCTCTTAATATTTCAGAAAGTTTGCTATCATTTGTATCAAAGAGAGAGATATCAACATGGTTATCATAAACAACAGTCAATGCTAATGCAATATAAGACACATTTGATTTCATACGAAATTGTTGAATTTCTTCAGAAATAAAGGGCAACGGATAAAGAAAGAAATCTGCATATTGGTGTTCCTGTCCCTCTGAACAAATTACACATAATGACGGTAAAAAATCATACAACATTAGAACAGAATCATTGACAGCACTAGATAAATCTTTGTCCAAATAGCTGTTAAAAATTCCTTTTCGCTCTTGTATTGTAAGCTTTAGGTCCGAAAGAAAATTGCAATGAAGGTAAAATTCATTTTGACTATCCGAGGAAATCCAATAATAAATATTTGATCTTAATGTCATTATTACTTTTATCATCTTATATTTTTCCAATGTTCCTGTTATGGAAAGCGAGACATTTTCCCAACTTTCTTCACTGGTGTACCTTCCAATTACGTCATCAATAATAAATAACTGTTTGGTGTTGGGAATTGTATGTTTCCAAAGATCAGAAGCAGACACTGGTACCATCATATATCCTTCAGTTTCTTCTAACTTAAATGCTGCATAATATGCGGTTGCTGATTTCCCACATCCCGGTGGACCACTTATACACACGCACTGACGTTGCTGAATACCATCTAAGACAAATGATGCAGCCCTTGTTGTAACAAAATTTTTCATTCTGGAATTCCATTTTTCCTTTTCATTTTTCATTATTTCTAAAACAAAATAGAAATGAAGATCTATACAAACTGCATCAGCAATAAAGATTCATTGTAACTTTGCAGTGTGTTAATTGCATTATTTTTTTTGTGGATTCGTTAACGTGTAACATGTGATTTAACCAATTAACACAGTATTAAATTGATCTTTGACGTTTCAAAAGCTGGCCACAATTATAATGACATTTGAGTTTCACAAAGTTTTAGATTCCGCATCCGTATTCAGAACCTCACTTGAAATGGTGACCTCCCTCCTTTCTGACTCGATCGTGCTGTATATTCTGGTATAATCAGATGCCTTGCTTACCTTAAATATTCTAGCTTTGATTTTTGCAGTTGGGTTTTTGGTGGTACTTTACCTTTATACGTCTTTCGTAAATATTGTTGAACCTCATACGGCAACGTTATTTTTTCTCATACTTACCAGGTTGCTCTTTTATTTATGTATCCAAGTACATTATTATTGATTTTCGGTCATGAAAACAGTATGAAAAAAATCAAAACTAGATTCATTTCACAAATGGTCCCCAATTCTAATTAGTGGAAAAAATACATATCATATATACTTAGTGCAGAGAAAATCCGAAATTCATGAGAATTTGTCGGGTAACATTCCCTTAAACTGTCCAAAATAATATGCGAGCGTACTTGTATTCATTTCCTGAAAAAATTATCAGTGCCGTCACCAAAATGATTTCTACGTATTCACTAAACTGATATTTCCTTGTAGGTAGAATTGTCTGAAATCATAATAATATTTTACCTCTAGCCATCAACAACATATTTTTGTCTTTTTGTGACATCAATGTTTTCTTCTTATTTTCTGGATGAGAATAGATAAAATCATAATTTAAAAATATTTTACTCCTTGTAATGTACATAAAGCATACGAAAATTTTCTATATTTATTCAACATTGGTAATTTTGTATTTTTAAAGCTTTCTTTCAGTGACAATAATAGAGCTCATTCGAATGACATAAAGTTCGTTCGTTCGTTTTCGCACGAACAAAAAGGGCTTCATTCGTTCGTTCGTTTTCCCACGTTCAATTAGAGCGTTCGTTCGTTCTTTCTTTCGTTCGTTCGTTTTCCCTTGCACGATAGGATCGTTCGTTCGTTCGTTTACAAAAAATAAGAAAATGGAGTACGATGGAGAGTACATAAAAATCTATACGCAAGGTCATTTTCAGTAAACCCGGGTGTCAGTGTATATGCATGCAATATAACTGTCTACTCATCTCACTGTTAAGGTTAAAGCCATTTCAAAAAATATCTTTAAGGTTATCTACACTCTTGTTAAAAAAGCGATGTGGAGTTCCAATTTTTAAAGAACCCTATTATCGTATTCATACTTGTACATCACATGCATCAGTTGTTACATTTTTACTGGACCTGGAACTAACAGTTTTAGACATAAACCCAAATATAACGAACTGCAATTAAACAAAAGATGTTCATTGTAAATCTTGATAAGAATTAATACCCTCCCTAAACCAGCAAAGATCATAGGTATATTGAACGTACATACGTTATTTTTTTCTAGTAATTATCAAAATCAGAAGCTACTTGTCATTCAGTCAAGTCTTTTATGTTTTCTTGTGTTTTTTCCTGACGAGTTACACAATTTGTCAAATAAACAAATTTAGATTTCAGTTTGCCTAAAATTGAACTAATTTTAGACGACTATTAAACATTATTTTTTTTATGTCCGAGGCGGGCATTCGTACATTTACATGTTGAATAATTTTATTGAAACACATATACAAATCAAAATACTTTAAAATGACTCAGATTTATAAATGAAACAATTATTTAAACAAAGCTAATTCAGTCATTGCAAGAAAACTACATTTTAATAGTCATCATGCAGATATATCGGAAGTTAGAGCAAGTTTCCGTTATTTACATCTATCCACGGGGAAACTTTCATTTACTATAAAAATATAAAAACTTTGACCAATCCCGCAAAATCCTTGAAAAAAGTCTATAAATGTAAAACAAGATTGACAATGAAGCAAAAAATATATTCCAATACAGTTAAAATGAAGAAAAAATACTTAATTTTACGATGTTTCGGGTTCTTTTCGAAATACTGCTTAAGTGTTCACTAGAAAAGATGAGGCTGTAGAACAGACTGATTATCCTACACTTTTATAATAACAACACGTATGAGTAGTTTTTACATTTATAAAAACGATAGCTCACATAAAATATCGCTTTGTTTTTTCCTGGTATTCAGGGACGTCGCATTCTCGGGAGAAACCTGCACATAAGAAAACTTTACGACCAGATGAAAAACATAGCAGAAGCATTATTCTTTCAAATGAAACCAAATTTGGCTGTGTGTTAGGTGGGTGCATTTAAATCCTTAAGTGAGCGACTTGTTAAAGATCGCCATTCCACTATTATGTATGTGGTATCTTTTATATGTTTTAGCATGGTAAAAAATGAATGTAGACACATGTTATTCACGCTTTAAGCATGCGGTTTTACAACGCATTTTTAACATGCGTGACTCTCTTTCCTGTGAACCATATATATTCTCACTAATATTAAAAAGATGAGTTTTATTGTCAAACCCAGTCCCACTACCATTTTTTGGAAATTGTTAATTATCTAAAAACGACCTTGATCCCCACAAGGGAACTTTATGGAATATTAATAACAATTAAACGACAAGTTTCATGGTCATTGCACGGGAACGGTCCTATCACCTAATTTTATAGATAAAAAGAAGACCTAAATTGAAAAGGGAAGATATGTAAGAAAATTACAAAGCTAACGTTCAACCCCTAACAGAAACGATAAAGTATCGCAAGAATTTTAACATTAGATACATGTATAACTTGTCTGTGGACCAATTCTTGGCTGGGTATCAAGTAACTCAAAAAGACATCATCGGCAAATGTTTCTCATTTAAATATAGTCTTATAATACATGTACTTTTGACCACTTGTATTACATTGCTACTGCTTTTTCTGGCGTTTTCATTCAGTATCATTGGGGGACATTTTTCATTTTTAAGATCAACTTCTTCTCCCGCGTTAATATAATTTTCTGCAGAAAGTAAGGATTCACAATGGTTTTCTGAAAAACATTCAAATTTGTAAGTTTAAAACTGTTCATATTCTCATGTAGTTGGGCATTTGTTTTATAATAACGGCTTGTGACAAGAGGAGTATTAAGCACACCAATAAAATAAATTTATAAGTTAAATAAAAAATCGTAATTTCTGTAATTTCAGTGAAGCCCTTCTCAGGATCAGGAAACAGATGTACTTAACAATTTTGTTTCTGAAGACAAATCCTTTGACAAAAACTTTCAAAAGGTTAAAATGTTAAACTATGTCGAGGCATCATATCTAATTTTGATTTGAATGAAAATTCTAATAAAAACCATGTAAAGAAAAACCAGAAATTGCAGTAGTTAATGTGTCTTTTTGTCAATCGACTTAAGTAAATAACCTATAACTTTGACAAAATATCAATGGTTGACAAATGGACATAACAGTTTACTAATGTCTATAGTTTTTCACTGAAATAATGTTTAGGAGTTGCTTAATATATGATGCTTAATCAATTCTAGATTATAACTTACTAAATAATTCTGGGTGGAACACGAGAACTACAACAAAGAAACATAATTATTACATAAATTTACTAAAATTAAAAGCTATACTTAATTCAATAAATCAGAAATTATTCTTCACATAATTATGTCATGCAAGTTGTATAGACTATCGCATCTGAATAAATTACGATATTCTGGGGTTAAATGAATCCACGGTTTAAGGACGCCAAAGTGAAACACTATATAAAAATATAACCTCGACAATTTATGATTTTCATACAAATATAATATCGATAATTTATTAAATAAAAAGATACATTTTCAGCTGTTATTAAAATCTATCTAAATTCCAATTTTAATTTCTCGCTGCATTTTGTCGCCTATATGTTTTTGGTTTATGATGGTACTGATGAGATGTTATTCCCTATAATATACAAATGACAGATCAAAATTCACCATATTGATTCGACTTTAGTAACCCTGTATTTTTATTTTGTTTGTTTGGATATGTGAACATCATATACACGGTTTTCTCGACTTTTGTTTGTTTTGGTTTTTATAATGCTGTTAACGGATTGGCCTGAAATGTGCATAAGTCATATCATAATTCTCCATAACAGAAAACATATAAAAACAACAATTATTTTAGTTAAATTGTGCAGTAAACAAGCATAATTAAGACACGATGTGTCTAATCTTACACTTTTTTAAAGACCCAGACATTTTGTAATCTTTCCAGTAGTGTATCCTAGCAGTGCGTTGCTTCGGTATTATAGGGCCACAACAACTTGACATATACACTTGGTCATAAATATGGAATTTTCTGAGTCCAAACTTCACTTTTAAAGACTTGCATGCAAAACTTGTAAGCCAAAGAGCCAACATTTTTAAGCAAATCTTATTATTTTACTTCAAGCTATAAAAGTGTCGGATATAAAATTTTTGGCCGATGGACAATTTTATGAGATTTGAAACCCAAATTTTTGTGAATAATGATGATTTGTATTTGTGATAGAATCCTTTCAAATATTTTTTTATTCAATTTTATTAATTAACTAATGTCTGATATCAACTGGCAAGCATTATCTGCCATTTCCTCATAAGAATTTTGCTTGAACAAGTCTAGTAATACCTATTTCTGATATAAGGTCAAAACAAAAAGATTCCAGATTTATGAGCAAGAGTATTTTAAAAGATATTTGGTGATACTTATAAAAAATTGACGAATATGTCATGTAAGTCCAGTGTAGAATACCTATGTGCAAAGTCCAAAGAGACCAGACAAATCCAAAACGTAAAAAAAAGGAACAAAAGCTTGGAATCCACGAACTCCATTAAAAAACAGGAGTGGGATCAGGTGCTCCGGAAGTGTAAGCAACGCGCGCAACACCCGTCGTGGTGTTCAGACTTATGATTATTTTTAAAACTACTGACAGATGCTGGAAATACAAAAGGCGCCAGCGATAACAAATCAAGGACCGATAAGAGTTTTGGAGAATCGGGAGAACTTTTAATACACCCCATGTCATGTTGAAATTTACACAATTCTCTCTGATAATTTTTTCCATGAAATACCATATTAAATTAGACTAATGTTGATTGTCGATGCAGTATGATAAGGGCTTATCTATCATAATAAAAAATAAACCAGTTGTTCAGTTATGTTTGACTGTTGATGCTATGTTTGTTGAAAGGAGACAATGACCGATAGAAGACTGCTATGGGATCTAAAAACTGAAGACTCAGAAGGCCGAACTGTATCGCTTGACCTACACTTTGCCATGAAGTTTATGTGACTAATATATTTCAGTAAACGTCCAGGGACAACTTCTCGGGAATTATGTTCATTCAATTTTGCATCTATTTTTAAATTACCTGTTTCCTATTTTAAACGATAAACGTCACAGTGAAAATCTAATTTTAGCCGAACAGGTAAATTACCTTGATACATGTAATATGGATATTGTTAAACCGTATACTTTACTTGTAGGCACCGGCACAATTAAAATATTAAGTTTTTTGGATATTCTAATAAAAGCTTAATGTGTGACATTTAACGTTTAAAATACAACCAAACATTCGAATAAAAGAGAAAGATGGCAACATTAAAACAGTGTCCCTTGAAAGAATTGAACTCGTTCGGAAAAAATTAGTCAAGGATTATTTCAACTGTCTGCACGCATTACCACAGGACCACAGTGGACATACTGTGAATTACGATATTAAACGAATATATAGGTAACATCAAAGTACTGTCAAGGTTTTATGAAAAAAGTTGTTTTTTTTCAGTATGGAGGACATTGACAACCAAGCTAAATATTTACTAAATATTTACACATGCACAGATACTACAATTAAATTTCTAAAAAGTCATACTTTTTTCTGGTTATGAAGGTCCTTCGAGGGGGATTCCCATGAGATAATGCTAAAAATCGCTTAAAAATGTTATAATTGCACTTTTGTCCATTTCTGTTTCAAATTTTTATCCATTTAGAACATTTGAAAACGCAAAATTTTGACGTAATATTATCAACAGGTCATTTTACTACAGAATGTTTTATTTTTTGTCGAATAACAAACATTTTGAAAATTGGCCCTCTAAGTGAACAAAATTCCGGGGAAATTGGCCCAACCTCTTTACTCCGAATACTGAAGACAAGCCAGAGTACTTTGGTCCCCATCCTTCTGAATTATATAACAGTTTATGTTTATCTAGAGTTTATCCAAATCACTAGTCGACGGGTTTTCTTAGTCCTACTTTCAAATCGGAAGATCGATCAAAATCAGAAAATCACAGGTATTGCACATAGTTATAAAAAAACTGTAATAATTAAAAGATAAGATGAGTTTCTAATAAAACATGAAATTACTTGCCCTTATCAGATAGGATTTACTAAAACAGTAGACCGGCAGATTATATATTTGTACTAAAATCTGTTGCCGATAAATACACTTAAATGGAAACGTTATATACATGTACATGGTTTATAGACTTAAAAAACCCATTTGACTCAGTTTTTCATCAGGTTACTACAAACTGGATTGAGGTTTATTTCGTAATCTTCTGAAAAACATGTTCATCAAATCGAAGCTCTTTGTAACGATTGCGAATATCTTAACAGATATAAAATTTGAGTTAGACAGGATGATTTATTCAAGTTATTTATTAATGAACTTTCTAACTATTAATGATAGCACAAGCCAAGTTTAAAATCTCACCCATTTATTAGCCTTTCCGGACGGAATTACGACGTCCGTTTAAATTGTTCTTCTGTTGCACAAAGCTCTACATAGACTTTCAGACTAAAGTCCTACAGAAACGATTTTTAGCTCGAATCCCTATTTCTCTACAACGATTAAAAATGTATTTATCTAATTTAATAAACTTTCATTGCATAATTAGCTGACACTACGAGTCGGATTTTTAACATGTTTATCGCAGCAGCGCACAGAAAAAAATCAACAGGTTGCATATCACCTTTCGCATAGAAGCCAGACGCATACCTTTGGTCATGGGAAATTTTTGAATCATTAACATTAATATTTTTTACTTTTTCTCGTAAAAAATGCAAGATTTATTTGTTCCCGAATTTTGCCCGGACGCCCTACCTCCAAGATGTAGAGGGTAGGGGATCCGGGCACAGTTCGAAGGCAAATAACTTATGCAATATTTACGAAGACAATGCAAAAAAATGTTCATGGACGTAGGTGTGTGTCTGGACCGTGTGCCTTACCCGAACCAAAGTCTATTTGCCCTAAATGCATCATTGTTACGTCAATTTCTTATTTTTGTTTTATTTTGTTCTTTGCGATCGTCCATCGATGCCGGATCTGTTTAATTTTGTTCCTTGCTATCCAACAGACGTCATAATTATTTGGACTGCAAGATGTTAGCGGGGGACCAGCAATAATCAGAAAAAACCGTAAGTTCGCTGGATACATTCTAACGTTTGTCCTGATTTCCTTGTAACTCTTTCCTTATTTTATAGTTGCAGTATCAGCTGAGAGCTGTAATGACAGGGGTGATTGCAGACTGACTACATGTTCTGGTGGCAGCACTCTTTTGTGTGTACGTAATGAATGCACATGTGGTACAAACACAGGACACAGTAAGTACTTCATTTTTACTTTTTGTTCAAATGCATTGTTATTCGATTGACACAATAAGTTAGGTAACGACCGATTTAACTCTGAGGGGGAGTATGGTTTTTCACAAAAATAATATTCTGATGCCCAACTTATGAAAAAAATTCTGAATAGGCAGTAAACAAAGAAAATATTCTTATTCAGTTTGTGCGAACTTTTCAGAATTTATTAAGTTATCAGACTGTCAAATTTTATATTAGTATTTGTATACAAGCAACAATTCGTTGGAACAGTTACCTTTTAATAATTGGAAAATGAGAGAAAATAGAAGGGTCAGATACAAGGGGAAATATAACCTGAACCTTTTAAGAGTCACAACAGATAACATTTGACAACTTTAACAATTATTTTCTGTTTCCTTCACAAACAAAAACAGACACTATCAATCAATAAAAGTCTGTTTCAATATGGGACAGTTGTTGAAATGACAGTTGTTTGTTTTAACGATTTGTTACCACTATTACCATGTTTTTCGTCAGTGAAGTACCTTAGTCTATGTAATTAGTCTGTAATCGTAAGTATACTATTTGCAGTTTCCACCGAAATGACCGACCACATTATTAATATGACTTAACTGCCGTTTTCTCATTACAGGCTGTGTGAGTGCTGATGACTGTCATCTTCATTGTCGTCATGGAAACCATGGACACTGTGTTGATTCACAATGCTCTTGTCTTGGTGGCAATTAAATAAAATCTCTTTTATATTATTTATTCGGCTGGTTATTAGAGATTTATTACAAAACTATAAAACTTGCTACGACGTAAGCCTGGAAACGTCGGGCATGACAAATCTGTCCCATGCAAGTTTTCAGTTGCCTTTTCTATAAACAATGTACAAGGTGTCAGCTCCAAATTTATATTGTGACCAATATGTCCAGAAGAGTCTATTCAGTATATTTATGAGAACAAAGACTAAACAAAATTAATCCATTACAGCAAAAACAAAGTCTTTCGGGACAATCTTTAGATATTCTTTGTCTAAATACATAGGCGAACTTTTAAAATATTAAATAAATCAGTTACTCAGGACCGCTCCGATCACAGGTTTTACAGAAAAAAGTGTAAATCTAAAATGTGTGTTTAAAGTTTGTAATACATTTTTACATGTTTAAACCTTAAGGAAAAGTTTTTCTTTTATTTTTACTTTATAAATTTCTACAATAGATAATTAAAATTTCGACCGTACACATTTGCTCGAACTATCGAAATTCACAACACAATTTTACCCTTCTAGATGACACAGTTATGAGGATGTCCATAAACAGATTAAAAGTGAACTGATTTTTATCAAAGCAGTTTTAAAGTTTTCTCAGTTCATCCATATCAAAAGCATACTTAATATGGCTGCCATAGGCAAATGTTGTAAGGAATTGGTTGATATCAAAAGTTGTCCTATATGAACCACTTCACCATGTCAGAGTCGTATATGATCTCTGATCAACCGGCACAAAACCTGACTTAATACATCTGTGTGTATCAAAATTCCTTATTTCTTAATACACTAAAGGCTTGAAGTTGTCTGAACACCAGGCAAGACGTCTTATTACCGCCTCTATGTTATCGTTCAAATTATTTTGAATTGAGGTCAGGAGGCTGTTTTGTTGCAATCAGTCAGAACCCAGAATTGACAATGGCAGGCATATATACTTTTTACCATAAGGAACAATTTATCTTTCCCTTCCCTCACTGGAAAATTTAATGGTTGCTGCCTAAAACAAGGTTTTTTGACAAATGTAGTTAGATTATCTTGATTGGGCATCATACTATTTAAAGAATTTGATTTTCAAGTGAGGGCTATGGATTTATTGAAAATTGAGGAAAGAAAAAATATTGTTAGAGATATTTAGTCAAAAATAAATTGTTGCTGAGGGCAAAAATTAAAAAAATAGTTATACAGGGATTTTGACTCAACTATTCCATATAATTATTCGGAAATACATGGCCTTAAAACTATTTGTAACTAATGAAAACCTTAAAATATTAATTTATTTCATGTATGTGTCTCTCAAGCTTCTCCAAGTAAATTTCTGAAAAATTCTTATCCTATTCATTGATAACTTTTACCATATTTTTAAGCTCTGTTATTCATAACTACTTTGTTTCGTCATTTGCTGAAAATGTGTTTTATATGTCTGTGGCAACAGTTTTTTCAAGTTTCCACAGAGTATACATGTAAAATATGACGTCAATGAATAAAAAAATGATGTCTTTACACCAAACACTCTTTACACACTTTGTTAATTTAAAGACTTTTGTTTCAAAGCTATTTGATATTCACAGTTGTATGTTCAAGATGAAGATCCACGTAAATATTCACTTGCTTTCTGCATTAGTATTTTAAGAAGACAAAACACAATATAAAACTTTTTCTATAACAGCTTTATAACATATAAAATAGCTTAACAATATCATCATAAATATGTATCTAGTGAACACATATATAAATATGGGCCTAGGTGGCCGAGTGGTCTAGGTAGTTGATTTAAACTTACCTGTACAGATCACTGTAACCTATCACCAATACGGCGTGAG
>JAULBM010335038.1:0-12840 GCA_032357055.1 Geukensia granosissima
TCTGCTGGGACTCACCATTTTCAAAAGTGGTGAGTCCAGGACTCATCATAAAAAATTCCTACAAGTATCTCTGCATAGTGTGTATAACATGCAGATGAAAATAGTAATATTTTTTATTTTGTTTTATGTATGATTTGCATATTTCTGAGCTTTCCCATAGAACAGTTTGTAATAGGACCTCCAGATTTGTAACTTACACCATTTTTCTCCTAGTTGGAGTGCATTCTGTCTGACATTTACCCCTATCTTTTCATTTTCATATCATCATATTTTTCAGAACATTCCCTGGATACCATGTGCGTCTAACTAGAACAATCCTAGTTAGACAAATTTTAGAGGATTTATGCTGACAAAAAATGTTTAAAGAATTAAAGACAAGATATACTGTATAGGGCTCATGCATCCTTAGTATAACAAGACTTACTGTGAGCAAAACTCTCAAAAGATATGTCCCTCCCCATGGATTATCTGCCCTTGGAAGTAGGTAAGGTGAAATTCCTTCCTATGTGCAAATCTACACATTGTTCCTATAAAGTTTCATTGAAATCCATTTAACAGATTAGGAGGAAATGTGCTTACATGGTATGTGGACAGACTGACAGGGGTTGCATTCGGGTATCCACCTACACTGTATGGTTACCTTGGGGTAACCCTTAGGTTGAATGCCAATATAAGCGAAGCATTTGTCTATGGATTCATGGGTAAACTGTTTAAGATACATTAGGTTGCCTAAGGAAAACCATGGTCAAATGCTTCGCCTATGGTGGCATTCAACCTTAGGGTGACCATGAGGTATCCATAGGTGGATATCCAATGCCACCAGGGTGATACCTATAGACCCCTAAACTTTGTTTGTACAGGTATGAATATCCAAAGCAGAATGATGGACACAAGACCAAACTTTTGGCAAGTTTTACTGACTACTTCATTTATCTATATCAATAGCTATATGTTACAGTTCCATTTTCCATAATAGTAATTACCTCTACTTGTGGCATCTAGTGCCACTCCAGCCCCTGTGGCACCTCCCCCTATCACTAGAACATCAAACGATTCAGTCTCCAGAGATTTTAACATGTCCTCCCTGGTAGGCAGGGGTGACCAGGCATACTTTTGGTCTGTTTCCATGGCAGTAGCTGTAACAGTCATCTAAAATAAACAGAAAAAACTTGTATTTTTTCAAAGGTTTGAAACAGACTGTAAGTGTTGACACAGGGAATGTGTTTGATCTTACTTATAAAACTGCAATGTTATTATTCATACCAACCTAGGTATCATCCTGGGACCTACATATCAGCATAAGGGCTTCAGTTCGAGAAATGATATTTGTAGAAGGATCACATAAGGTTTGATATGAAAATGTTTGTTTATGATTTATTTTCTTAAATTACAAATGTATAAATACATTACTTTAAATTCAAGTTTTTATGCCAGTGTGCCTTCTACTTTGAGATACATGTATAAGAGCCATTGAAACTCAAGTCAAGTGTTCATTGTATAACTGTATATTGGTAATTTAAAACAAAATAAATAAAATAATTTTATTTTGAATATACATGTATTGCTTTAGTATGACTAGCATTATCAGATGAACTTAAAATAGATACAATCCACTCCATTTACTAAACTGTTAACCAGTAAATATGCAGAGCACTCCACTTAGCATGATCAGCCCATAAAAACTATTTAAAAAACACAAAAAAAATGACACCCTTATTTCATGTTTAGCATATGAGAGACAATATACATTTACCTGTTTACTAGAAAGATGAACAAAATCACCTCAGTGGTGTAATGGTTAGCGTGCTCAAATCAAGTGCGGAAGGTGGTTGGTTTGATCCCTGGCCAGGTCAAACCAAAGACTTCAAAATTGGTATTTGCTGCTTCTCCGTTAAGCATGCAGCATTAAGGAGTAAGAGCAAAGACGGGTCAGCCCAGAGTCAGAAAAATGTGTCTGGGTAAAGTGGCATGTCTTCCTGCGGACTATGGCTTTCGTGAGCTTGCACATCAGAAATTCTGCTCAGCGTGTTAGTCTAGTACAAAGCAGGGTTCATCATCATCATTCATTAATATGCTCTCGTCCTGAATATGCATAAAATACTTGCTACTGGACGTTAAGCAACATTCAATCAATCAATCATTTGAAAGATGAACCTTTCTATCAAATGCAGACCTGGGGCTTTGGTGGTCGAGGTGTCTACATTGTAGGTAGTTGATTAAACTAACCTGTACAGATCACTGTATCCTATCACCTATACAGCGTGAGTACTCCCCTGGGTTTGTACCATAAAAAACGGGTTGCGTTTAACTTGCATGCCACGTGATAAGGTTTGTCAGTTACCTGCCCAAGGTCAGTGGTTCTCTCCGGCTTCCTTCACCAGTAAAACTGACCGCTGCGATATGACTGAAATATTGTTGAAAGTGGCGTTTACCCCAATCAAAAAAACAAACAAATGCAGACCTGCACATGCAAGGAGACCCCAAGAATACCCCAGTTGTTTTCTGATTTAATTGGCAAACTAAAAACACCTCCAACATGATTGTCTGCAATTGTCTTGTTACATGCATACTGCCAGTTAGCAGTTTGATTTGTACTTTTTTGATATATTACCTGATTTTTCTGAGTAATTTTCGGGTAGACATAAGCCACTAGACACACCCCTCCTCCTACAACTAAACCTTTCTTCGAAATCCTCTGAATGGATTTCCAGACAGATTTAAAATTCCTCATCTTTCTTTAAATTTTGAAAATCACTGAAAAACAAAAATTAACCAGTTATTGAAAGAATAAACATGCATTGTTTAAATGACTAAAAAAAAAATGTCATGCAATTACAAGCAATTTTTTTATGAATTAACAAAAATTTTAATGGTTTTGGCAATATGAAATGGGCCTAAAATGGTAAACCAAGATATATATACAATACATGTACATCGCCGGAAAATATCAGATTTATTTGTATGCGCTTTAGAACTTGGTAACATGTCTCAAGGCTTTGCTGAGCGTTTTTACCCGTATTGCAGCGAGTACAAATGAATTTGTTTTTTTACAGCAATGTACATGTATTTTTTTTATCCTGAAATTCTTGAAAGTTAGATAAGTGGATGGTTTTCTTTCTAAAATTGTTGATTAGTTCCATCATTTCTACATTTCTTCAGTACCCAGATGTATTTGAAGACACCAGTCAGCAGGTTTCCAATTCTTATTTTTTGGCACCTTTATAATGCCTCAGGATAACAGGAGACAATATAATGTTACTTTACAAATATCACTTTGCTATATTCCTCAATCGTATTTGTATAATAAAATGCTTCATTGCAGGATAATAATGTATATTTAAAAGAAAGAATATGGAATATATGCCAGAAAGGCACAATCCACATCCTTTCTGGATAGTGTACTGAATAATTTCTCATTAAGCTGTTGCTTTCAGTTCACTGGATTTCCATGAAACATGAAACAAGTTCTTAAAAATTGGAGCCTTGGATTTTTTTCTTTTATCAGAAAGATTGTGGACAAAACAGAAACGTACCAATTGAAAATACCTAAATTATGCTGTGTACAAGGCACTTTTCCTTTTCTGGATTTACCTTCATCAGACATACTCTGGACCAAACACAGGAAAACAGAATTAGGTGCAGGGATGCAGAAAGTGTCCCTACCATTTTTAAGTAATTATATATTGCACACAGTGAAGAAAGTGTTTTTCTGTGATAAATTATTGTGATGGTGGTAAAACCATTCTAAGTGGTATTACTAGGATTTAATTCAGTGTTTCCCCAAACATACTAAAGGGTTGATCTCTGTTGGCCAAACAATGCATTAATTTCAACCTTAATGTTTATTTCTGGGCCTTTTACAGCTTCTACTATGGTATAGACTCTGGTTCATTGTTGAAGGCCATAATTGGAAATGTCAAAGTTTAAATTCTACTGTTATTTGGTGGGTGGCTGTCTCATGGACAATCATGCCACATCTCCTATTTTTATATTTAAAATTGTATTTTCTTTAAGATTATTCAGTGTTCGTCTCAGAAATTTTTGATAGCGCTTTGTATGTGCACGCTAAGTATTAAAGAATGTCCTAATGCTGCGGCGACGTCGATTTGCACACTAATATTGGTCACACTGTTTCATGTAAAATGATATGTTTACAACTGCTCTCTTTACAAAAATGTTTATGTATCAATGCCTTAAGTTGATAACTAAAATTTTGGTAATCTGAAACAGAGACACAAGATTCAGTCTGGAAGAAATACCACAAGATATTTAACCTTTTTAGTTAAAAATGTGCATTGCAACCAGAGTCCTGCCATGTTTGACCAAACAGACATTGATGCAATATAGACACTTTAATTGTTGCCAGATATAAGCAATAAATACTGCTCTGTTTTAAATGCAAAGAAAGTAGTCTTTGTTCCTCCATGTGAATAAAAGCCAATTTTTGGATTCAACACATACCACATACAGATAGAAAAGATCGCCGATTTTGATCTGATTCAGTAAGGGGAAACATTGCCCATTCAGATCGTCACCATTCCTAAAAGATACTGTATTGAAATGAAAGTGTTTTATTCAAAAACATTGTTTGCGGTGTGCAGTTTTGCAAAAAATCTTGACCCTGATGTTAAGAATGGGTGGAAATATCAGAAAGGATACGGAAAACATCTGGTTAAAGGCTTAAATCATGATCTTCAAATTCGTTACATTTTTTCATTTTTTGATGAAAAAGCAATAAAAAGTGACTGATACAAGAAATATTTTGTCATTCTCGATTTTGACCTGCAATCGGGCATGCGTAATTAATATTTTCGACCGCACATGTTTTAAAAAAGATGGATTTGGCTCGTCTTAGGAAAATTGTTGTTTTATGATCTTTTAAAAAATCTCTGGCTTGCTTTGATAAAATTAAATTAAATGCTTTGTTTACAGAAGAGAATCACTGATTATCGATACTATCCAATTACCTGGAGATTCTACAATCACAGGTGCAATCGAGTGTGGAAGTGATTGTCACCCGCTGTTAAGTGATCTGTTTATTGGCCAATTGGTCACAATTGGGTCCTAATTGAATAACATTGGATGTTTATTCACTAATAACCATGCATGACAGTTAATTAGGCCAAGCTTCCTGTTCATCTAATTAAAATTGAAATTTAATATAGCGCTGTCGTAAGTATGATAGCGCTGTGGTAATGTCCAATAGTGCTGCGACCAAAATGGATAGCACTGAAAACTGCAGCGCTATAAGGGCCAGAGGAGAACACTATTATTCTTTAAAATTTCCTTCCACCATTCTTTAAATCTAACAGTAACCATATGCCTGCTTTGGTTAATCACACTATTCTTCAAAAAATGTCTCGTGGGAAATCACCAACTTTGTTCCTGTTTACACATTATCTTCTTATTTTCTTTTGCATTTAAAGGGCTCGCTCTTACCATTCAACTGCCAAAGAAGGTTAGATAATTGGTCAAACAGAAAACAGTTTATTCAAATGCCACTTTGAAAGATGGTGCCACTTTCAGGGTTATTTTATCAATGCCAATTTAAAAGGTGGTGCCACTTTCAAGGTCATTTAATTAATGCCACTTACTGTACAATGTACAAGATTTTGAATGATTCATATTATGCCTCATAGTATACTGGTATATCAATATATTGCTGTATTTTTTAACAAACTGGTACAAAATCTTGCATATCAATATTTTCCGGTATGATAAATATTTGGACAGTTTAACATCTACAGCTCTTGTTGACACGAAGAAGTAAAATAAATTGCACATTTTTACACATTACTGTCTCATAGCAAAATATTTTAAGAAGGAACTTAGATCCTGTTTAGGAAAATTGATTCAGTGTTGGAAAATAAAATAGAATGTTTTCTTGCTTTTAATGAAAAAAATAATATTCAAATTTGAATACAAAATATACTAATGCACTCTTTAATTTACTCTTTCTAAATATATGTTTTGAATATGACATATTTAAAGCTTAATGTCCAACTTGTCCTTAGTTCACATACCAAAAATTTCAAATCCTGTTGTAATTTAAACAAAAAGTGAAATATTACCCTACTTTAATCATTAAAAATGTTGATTAAATGTTAGAATTTCCTAATAAAATTTAAACTAATGCATTCCCCAAACATTTCTCTTTACAACCATAAATATACTATTGTAACATTTCTCTATAATTTCGGCACAAATTGATTATGTTACAACAAAGAAATCACTTAAAAATCCAGTAGTGTACAGATAACATGGAGCGGAGCGGACCATTTAATATTGACAGGAGTTACTGTGTATTTTAATCCCAGGCAGAAATGACTTTATCATGTCAAACTGAATTTAAAAAAAACCAAAATGCAGGGGGGTAATTTCTAGTTGAAGGGGGAATGACTAACAGTGATGTCATGGCATGTGAAACAAAAGACTTAAGTTTTTCTGTACATCTAACTGTCTGTACAACACATTATATATGTGCCTTTGAACTCTTAAGCAGACAAGGACTGATACCCATAAAAAGAAATTTTTCAAAATACATGCATGAGAACCTTGAAAATTTCCCATGGTCATAATACTGTTGGGCAAAGATTACATAGCATTCGACAAAAAGAAAATTAACCCTCCCACTTTCCCCATTTACTAGAATTTTTTTTAATTATGAAAAACACATTTAATGAATCCCGGCTTTGATCACATCATCAGAATCCAATTAATATATGCTTGAGAGAAAAATGTGCGTGCTTTTCATAGAAAACAAATTTTCTTTACATTTGTTTTTAATGCCTATGTCTTTGACACTTTTAAGAAACGTTTCTTAGATGTTTTTCCGCTTGCAGCATCTTTTCCAAAAATGACCTCGACCTTGACAACATGCCGGGGACAATAATTGCAAAAATCAATTCCGGATTCAACATTTTCCCGGATTTAATGAGTTCTTTGTTTTATGAAGAAACACCTACGTATAAGCTCTAGCTGAGTACTTTAAATAATCAACCAACATTTTTATGGTATTGACAGATTTATAAAATTTGTAACAAAACACAAGAAAAATTTGCATCGGGTGTACCTCATCCCAAATATGCAAACTCGTTCCAATGTAAACTCGTCCGAGTCAAACTCGTTCAATTGTAAACTCGCCCCATTGCAAACCTGTTCCACTGTAAACTTGATCCACTGTTAACTCGTCCCAACCAAAGTAATTATAATTTAATAATTAAGATTCAACTTTATTTTAGAGTAAACAATTAAAATTATCGTTTTGTTGTTGGCTTAGAAGTCATACAACAATTAAAGGAGATACTCAAAATCAATGGCTGTTAAATGCGAGGTTAATTGGTAAATAAACTATATTTGATGTATGCTTATTTCTTTGTCTTTAAAAACTGATTGGTTCATCGAATGTGATTGAATTCTTGACAGCTTGGAAGTATTTTCAGAATCGAAAGAACTCACCAACTTTTCAAAAGACCCTTTCTCAAGATGACTTCAGCACAATTTTTTCTGATGTTATAATAAATAAAGTTCATAAATTGTTCTATGTAATAAACATTTTTGAATTATCATGAAATGAAAGTCAATAAGCGTCCACACGTTTTCTTCTATGTTTATTATTATTAACGGAAATGCCTACTTATGACAGCTATATAATTTATTATTTCCACTGAAATTTCAGATGTAATGATAGCTATATAGTTCATTATTTACCAAATTGATGATCATTTTATTATTTCACCTAAGTCCTTAAGGGTGTCGACGTTTTTCTGCATGTGCCTTAAAAGTTAACAGTGGCGCATAAGTGTGTCAAGTGTTTTCTATCATTAGTCCTTTTACACCTTTAGTCATTGTCGAAGTGTCGAAGTGTTAATCATTTATCCTGTATATCATTAATTATTCAATTTAAAGGTCATAAGCATGCCAACGAATTTCGTTCGTAAAAATGTTTAAAATTCGGTACCAGTATTTGTCACATCCTTGTTTGGGGGACTTTCAAGATTTGTGTTAGTGGTCAGTTCCATTCATACCCACTTGGTTGACTTTGTCTAATCTTAATAACAATGAATTAAGCGAGTTAGATTGTGGGACGACTTTGAAATGGAACCAGTTTACTCTCAGGTACTTTAGAACGAGTTTGCAATGGAACAGATTACTTTTGTGGGACGAGTTTACTTTGTTTACCCCTGTCATTCGGTTTATCGAGAATGCGTGTCATGTGGTTACATCATTTAAGCCCGTGGATTTAGTCGGCTAATGATCCGTTACAAGGAAAATCACAAAATTTACACTAACACATACCCAATACAATGCAAAATGTACTTTTATTTTTTGGTTTCTTGTTTGAAGTATTTAGTGTCTCACAAAATGATTATTTTTTACCCTTTCAAACACGGTAGATTTATTCAAAAAAATGTTTCTTATAAGTTATTTTTGAACAAAATCAAAAGTAAACAGCATACCCTCTTACATTTTGTCATACTAATATGAGCTGCATCGTATAGAAACAAGCCTTATGCAATTTACAATGCAGAATAGCCAAAATTAATAGGAATGGATGTTACAATAGATTTCTGCCCCATAAATCAAAACAAACTTTTAGGAATTATATTATTGTAGAAAACTCACTTGGCTATAATTAAAAATCTTAAAATTGTGATTAAGATAAATGAAACATCTACCTGCAATGAAATTGCATAAGGCTGATTTCTATCTGACTGGACTTCTATATGGATAGTAAAAAAAGTACAGAAGAAAGATTTTTGTTTTTTACAAGAAAGCTATTTGTTACAAATGCATATAAAATCTCAACCCTGTTCAAAGAAGAGATCCATTTTTGGCGAAAAGAATTTGTTTTTAAGTATAAAGAAGAAATAAAGGTTTTATCGGAGAATTACCCACATGAAGGTCCGTTGATGAGGAGGTTACGTGGCATTGGGGTCGTTTATGGGTTTGTAACTACTGAATCTGTTTGCATATATTGCCGTCATATGTTGAAATGGCCGAGCGGAGGTCAGTCCACATAAAAACGTTACCAACTATAAGAAGTGGTTGCCAATTTACATTTTAATTTCCATTACCACCTCCTCACACAACAAAATGCAGATAGTCCAAAGGAAGACATTTAAAGTGTGAAATATTTCCCTCTGGGATACAATTACAATTTTATTTATACTCAGAGATTTTACCAATCCATTAGCCTAGTGTAAATTGGTGTATTCAGCAAATTGGTAAGAGTTTAAGTTAAAATGATACTTTTTTATCTAATCAAAATAAAAATATTTTGCCTACATGGTACCTACCCTGTTGAAAATTGTTGGGTCATACAAGGGCTGACTTAGTATAATGAAAAACATTTAAAGCACCTTATGTTTTAACTTTTCTTCAAATTTGCTCAATATTTTTAATTAACATAATAATGATTATACCTGCAGAAATTTGACAACTAACACCTATTGAAATTTTCAATATTGCATCCTGTCATATATACAAAACATTTTCACACCTTTGCCAGATTAATGTCTGGTAGACCATTCATCCCTTTTATATCAGGGTTGATTAGTTGACAGGTATTAAACAACACCAAAGCAAAAATACTGACTAGTTATAAGCAGAGACGTAAATAACAGTCTGTTATTTACGTCCCTGTTATAAAAAAAAATCCCACTAATAATAATAATAATAATCAATACAATAATTTACTAATCAATATTAAAAAATATTATTAAAAGGGGGTAATTATATTGGTGAGAATAACTAACAATTTATAAATAAACAGATAAAGATCAAATTATAGTTTCGAGTATATTTAGATTAAGAAATAATTTGATAGACTTGGAAATTTTGTTTAAAAAATTGCAAAAAACTCATTACTCTTACATTTAAAATAGATAACTCCATTTTCATTGTTATTTAAATATTGAAGTTTGTCTTGGTATCTTTTCCCCATTTCCGTTTTTTGCCACCCGGAAGTTTCATTATGAACGGAAGATCGCTATCGTAAACAACTTGCAATTCTCATACCGGAAATGCTTATCGGGGCACCTGCGTTCTGTCCATTGTCATAGAACTGGTGACTCTCATACGACACCGACAAGAGTAGAAATGTTTACAAAATGTTTCATCCGCCCAATAGCGCACCTAGCGTTAGTTGATAAGTTGGTATAATAAATGTCAATAATCTAACCTTGCACTAAAACATCACTTCAACTTCAAAAAGCAACAACACACGAACTGATAACAGATTTTTTTTTGCCGTAATGAGATATAGTATTTATCAATATGTTTATTGATGTATGCAAATTCATCTATTCAATATGAAAAGACAGGTGAGAAGATTATTAAGAAATATTTATTGATATATAAATTTCAATAAATATTTCTAAAGGTGAAAAGGTTCACCCATTTAGGATCCTGAATGTTAGTTAGCTGTACCATTCATGGCGAGCAACAAACAAGTAATGGATCATTAAACAACACTTTGTATCTTTAATAATGTGAACACAGCATTTATAATCCACCATTATTTTTGACCGTCATGCTGGACAAATTATTCATCTTGCCGACGTTGTAATTCTTACATCTAGGTGATGCAAAAAGTCTTCAGAAATTGAAACTTTTGTAATACGCAATGCAAAAAATGTGAACAAATCTATACAAATTTATGTTTTTCTGTGCCTTTTACCGATAAAAAAATTATTATATATTATTTTTAGTAGTATAAGAAAGATTGTATTGGTCTTGTTATACGTCGAAATTCGTTGTAACAGAAAGCATTTCACAGAAGTTTAACTGTTTTCAGTATGATCACATTTTTACAGACTTTCTTTCGCTGTATTATCTGTGAGAAGACAAATCAAACGAGTTATTATGTTCTTAATTTTGAAACCTTTAAATGATTTTGATTTGATTTGGTGGATTTATCCTAAAATATTACTTTTGACAAAATAGAACAAAAGTTACTTTATGAAAATTTTTTTGAAAGACTTTTAAGCGGTCTTACCATGCTTTGAGGACAAGTTTTTGCATGATTTTAAGTAGTAGCGTAGTAGCCAACCTGGCCGAAAAAGGCCCTGTGAGCTTTGCTATCACTTTGTGTCTGTCGTTTATCGATCGTCCGTCCGTCTGTCAACAATATATTCTCAGCCATTTTGGAAGCCCCCTTCCAAAATTGTGTCCGGCAACTCCGCCCGCCTTTCAAGATGGCTGCCGTTACTAAGCATAGAAAAAGAGGGATGGTAGATTTAAAAAATCTTCTTGTCTGAAGCTACTGACACATAACAACCAAACAGTGGTGGAATGATCTTTGTGCAATCTATTACCAAAATTTCTGTCTGGTTTTAACATATGACCCTAAGAGATATCCATCAGAAAACTTTCTTATCACAAACTGCGCCAATCGCAACCAAAGTTTGGTGGGATTATCCTTTACCAATATCTTGTCCAGCCCCATCCCCCTAATCCAAGATGGGTGCCGTTATTTAACATAGAAAAAAGATGTGGTATATTTTTAATTTCTTTTGGCGTGAAAACCACTTCGTCAAATGTTACCAAACTTTGGTGGAATGATCTCCAAAAGTATACCCAGCAATCCCGATGGCTGTCACAGCCAGACTTAGTGTAGCGTAGCATTTGTGATGAAACCAGTGCATTATTACTGCGTTAAATTTGTATTGTTTCGGATGTCAGGTCCGGACAAATCTTATTTTATTAGAGGGCCACCCAAGGACCACTTTACCAAAGTTTGGTTCCAATTATTTAAGCAGTTTCAGACAACTGATGTAGGGGACCAAACGTTGTGGTGGATAAGTACATAGCTCGACAGAAGGACGCCGGATTTCTTACATTAGATGCCAACCTGAGAAACATGGTAAATAAAACTACATATGGAAAATTAATGTGCGTTTCATTAACTGAGTCTCTCAAATTTTTCCAATTTTGGAAAAATCCCTTGAAGGAATCTGTACAGTTTATATGAAATACAATATAAAAAGAGTCCGGTAACTTTTGTATATTTCGAATTTTTCATACATATTCTTTAAAGGTAGTTTTTCTCTACTCATCTGGAACATTGGAAAATATTGTCGTTTTACATTTTTTAACTATTTTCGCTCAAAGGATTTGTGAATTTTTTAAAATGAAAAATATTTTGATAGGTTTTATATCTATTTCCATGTCTATTAATTGCCATATTTATAAAACCATTCCCGTAGAACGTTTACTATAACGGAAATTGGTACGTATTAATACGTAGGGCGTATAATTTTAGCGCCAAGAATTCGAATGTGAGTAGATTTCTAGGCCCGCTCTGCTATCGTTAACAGTAGAATACTGTTTAATTCGTCAAAATTGCGGATTTTGTGTTTATATATATCTTTTGCATTCTTAATGTATTATTATTAAATCGACGGCTCAGAAAAAATACACTAGCAGCGAGCTTAGTCAACAAACATAAGTTTTGGTTTTGGTTTTTATTTATAGTTTAAGGGGCATAGAGTTTAGAGACATATGTATTATCAGTAAAAATAAGCTTGGCGGTACCAGAAATGCAAAAACGTGTACATTGTCGAAACTTTTTTTTCACAAAAATCGACAATTTTTACATGAGCACACTCAGGAAAAATGCCGATACCTTAGATATTTTTAACACCCGATTCGGTTACCGGTAAAGGAGTAGGTACGTTCAGCCCCATATTTGGCCCAAATTTTAGATATTGTGACACAATAATAAATTGTTGTAAAAATGCTGTCTGATAATCGTCTTTTCATTTTAAAATTATAAATTTTCCTTACCTATGCAGCAATATCCCAACATCTCCTGCATACGGTGTTTATATTTCCCAA
>JAULBM010335049.1:0-12839 GCA_032357055.1 Geukensia granosissima
AAAATCGTCAAAACTGCAGCAACTTTACTCCCATCAACATAAAGATTGAAACAGTATAAAAAAAATTTTAAACAACGAACAAACAAATTTTTAAATGATGTTGAAGGAGTGTAACGTTTCTTTTTTTGACTAGTATATAAGAGATGTGGCATGATTGTCCATGAGACAGTCATCCACCAACTGAGAGTTGAATCTAAACTTCTACAGGTTCCATTACGGCCTTCCACACCATTACAGAAGCTGTAAAATGCTTAAAAATACAAAATGTGAAACTATTCATAAAACATGACAATCAACCTAATCTATTTAAAAATGGTGAACAACTAACAATAAATTAATATGAAACAAAGACAACCACTGTGCTACAGGTTCCTGGCTTGGGACAGGCACAAAAGTATGTGGTTGGGTTAAACCGGTTGGTAAGCACTCAACCCCCCCTCCCCCCCTAACCTGGGAAACCTGGGATAGGGGTTTGAAAAAACAGCAAAAACACCACTTTAAAAATAAGTGTATTTATCTGAATGTTATTGATTATTTGTTCTTGTAGAATAAAACTTGTAGTAAATGCAGTAAGATTCATATGATGTACTAGGGCGTGGGTTTTCAAGTGGTCTAGGTAGTTGATTCAAACTGGAATGTACAAATCACTGTGCCTATAACATTAACATCATGAGTTCAGGCCTGATTTTGTACCATACAAAAAATGTTGTGTTCGACTCGCCTCACTTAACAGAAAGATTGTCATTTACCCGCCCATGGTCAGCGGTTCTCTCTGAGCACTTTGGCTTTATTGTTGAAAGTGGATTTAAACCTCAGTCAAACAAACAAATCATTTAATGTATTGTTGATAACACTCTGGTGACTATGTTTACTTTTTTATCCATATGCCTGTTTTATTTTCTAAGGTTTTATTGGATTTTAAATTTGTGGATCGGATTGTCAAGGAAATCCAAGAAAATTGGATCACCACAAGTAATAAGTGTTTCATAGTACTCAGTTCTGTCATAATATGTTCCTACCATGAATTTAAATATAGAATCTTACATTGTTAGCGGTTGATAATCAAATATTTTACAACAGAGATAGTTAAACATTCAGTTTTGAGCCTTGACGAGAAATTTGGAGGTTTAACTATCAAGATTGTAAAAATATGATTATCAATGTTTTAACAATGTAAGATTTTGTTTTTCTATTTCTTCAACAGACAAATTTGCCATTTTAAGTTAGAATAGAATTTGTCTTAAACCCCCAGCTAAATAGTGATGACATCAACCCAAGTCTGCTAAAATGCATGTGGCGTTGATAATCGGTGCACTCAAATTGATTTTTTAAAAACCAGTTGAATGGTGTGAAAAGGGCATAACAATTATACTCTATGTCAGAGTTTGTTGGAACAGGTAAAAAGGTTATTGAAGAAAAACTGTGTGCCGTATTCTTATAAAATAGTGTTTATTTTGTAAATTGAAAAAAGTGCAAGCAAGTTGCAATACTACTTTTTAGCAATCAAGATGTATTTTAAGTTGCGCCGAGTTTTTAATTCTCTACGGGGATTTTACATTGTAAAATCCGCTATTTGTTTGGCGGAAGTGGATTTTTGCACGCTCTAGCGCGAGACCCGGAGTACAAATTGTCTACGATGCGTAATAATTAAGTAATTAAACTAAGATTAGATAAAATGGAAAAATGGTTTGAGGTGCAACTGAATGGAAATTTGAAAGTAGTTCTTCTTATATGAATTGCAAGAGAAAGTCCGAACAAAAGAAATGTGTGCAATTTTAAAAATTATTCTATCTAGGTCAAACTTAAGCGATCCTGCCAAAAATGAAGATGGCCGACTCTTAATGTTAAATCTCCGTAAAGAAATTCAGGGGCAGATAGTAGTATGTAAAACGTTATTGCATAATGCAAAATATAAACCGTTAACTGTGGAATAATTCTTTCTTTTGACTAAAAATAAATACAGAGACAGAAACACACATATAATTTAATATAAGTCAAAAATCACACTCCACAAAAGCCTGACAAAGAGTATAGAGAATTTAACTTTTCTTCAGTCGACCTCTAAGGAAAAGTAAATTTTTTCAGATCAATTTATTTAAATTTTTTATTTCCAAGAATATTGAGTCACAGTATACTGTGTACATTAGCAGATAAAGCTGGAAAAAGAACATTTTTTTTGTTAAGGGTAGATAACTCCTACCTTCATGAGGGCCTCTTGTTTAGATTTACAGATATTTCTTGTGTATACCATTAAGTCATTAAGAATGATCAGTGGTGTTGATAATTGATCAATGAGTGTTTAATAGACTTGAGAGATCTACATGTCTGATATGGTTGTCTGAGCAGTCGATAGATCAATTATCACACCCATGTAATAGGACCTACACAAATATCCTTAGGATTTTCCAGTCAATAATTCTTCAGATATATGTACTATCAGTGGTCAGTTGATGAGTTATTGACTGATGTCTGTCTGGATTAGAGATACTTGGACATCATTTGCATAATGTAGTAAGTTTTTATTAAGAGTGGTAGATCAAGCTACAAACGGAGTCAAAGTCGAAAAGCAAAATGATATTTTTACTTTAAGATTCTATTATGGTGTTTGTAATAGAATATACACCAAAACAGTCAAAGTTTTCTTTTTTTCAAAAAAATGAACTGTTAAACTTGAATGAACCAATCTACTTTATCCATGTCATCTCCTTAAATCCATTTGTTTCCCCAAATTTTAGACCAGTCTGTGGATCATACATATACAATGTCCAAGTTTGCCATTTTTAATGTTTAGTATAATTTTAAAACATTTTTTTTCTAAAACAGAGGTTATTGTGTACAATTTTCATAAACAGGTATTTTTTTCATTGACTGGGTTTTCTTGTTCCTATGTTTTCTTTAGTGGGGTTTAAGAATAATGAATATTTGCAATTCGGGCTTTCAAATGTTCAATATTGTTGCAAATGGAAGATATTTTTGGTTGCCAGCAGATTTTCTATCACACATCATTTACTATTGGTATCAATGGGTTCATTCCATAATGCTAGTTCAGACTTAAGTGTATTACAAGCCCATAAAATCAGTTTTGACTGGTATATTGCTTTGATACTTTTCAAATTTTAATGTTGTTTGATTTTTTAATTTTGATAAACTTACAGGTTAGTAGAATATTGCCCTCTGTTTACAGAAATCCCGAGATTGGTTTGACTTTGGTTTTTCTTCAGGGTATTTCAAGTTTTGCATTAAATACAAAGAATAGGGGAAATAACTCTTTTTTCTAAAACAAGGAATTCTTTAACAAATTCTACTTCAAGGTTTCTGTTTTGTTTAGGTATTTTATTTTTTTAATATTTAGTTAGTTTTTCTAGTATTCCTCAGTTGTTCTTTATAAAACATATGATATTATGGGTAATAACCTCTCATTAAGCTATAATTTTAATACATTAATTATTGCAGTATTTTTGCAATTACTTTTAAATGTTGCTAATGAGATATGCTGTTAATATCACAGATTAAGCCTATTTATTACCATCTGTTTGTTTTCTCACAAATCATCAGATTTTGATTAAGATAATAAAATGCTCATCTTCCACCATAAGTTTTAGAACTACTTCCAGAATAAACAATGGTATATGCAGTTGTGGAAAAAATTGAAATTCTACTGGTACTTGAAAAACCAGATCCATGCAGTGGTAGAAATTTTGGCGAATTCTTATCGGACTTGATTTAAATAGAGGCAGGGGATTTTGTAATCTAGTTTAATTGTTTCTGTTGATTAAGAGATATAAATGCATCATTAGACATTACCTGATCAAAAGCAGACTGACTGACTTGGTTGGAATTCTGTTGCTTCACACTACAGGATTTTGGAACTCTTTTGATTTTTTGTTGGACAGACTCAGCTTCTTGTTGCATGTTTTTATTATAGCAAGAAAAGTGTAAATTGTACACAATAACATGAATTGACTTGAGGATATACTGATATATGTGTTCCATTTTGGATTATTGAGATTTGGAATCTAAATTTTCTAAAGGAAAAATGAAATTTTTGGTACTTTGGAAATATGTCATGATATTTGTCATATCAGTTGGAATATATTGATGAATCTCAAATTTCTTGATTATCAGACTTTTCTTTGAATGATCTACTGTATGATTATAAAAATTTTAAAAGACTTCAATCCAGTTATAAAAAAAAACTAGAAATATTTTATCAGAAAGAAGGAATAAATCTCATATATTGATTAAATATTTTTTCACAGTTATAGCATTTGACATGTTTCCATGGCAATTATATAAGTAATGTACAATATCTCCCTATGTGGTTTTTAATTAGGAGAATTTAAAAACATTATGAAAAACAGTATGAAAGAGGAAACTTTGGCTGCCATTCAATAATGGAACACTATCGAGGTTACATAACTGTTACAATATTTTGTTCATTTCAACCCGAGTCAGCCACTACACAACTAAATGAGGTGCTGTCTAATTTTGATAATTCTTCAAATATTCAAAATATGGAATATGATAGAATATTGGAAGATAGTGGAGTTAATCAGGAGAATGAAGCTACACATGAACCTCAAGGGGTATGGAGGCATTTTTTAACTTATCTTTAAGTGCATGTATGTGCAATTAAGTGCAAAGTATTGACGAGTGGTTTTGAAACAGACAGAGGTTTCTTTCTGTAAAATAATTTGTTTATAGATATGTCTGTTTATTTTGAGGTAAGTCTGCTTCAGGGCATGCAGTTATGCACTGGTAGATAAAAAAAACGAGTAGGGAATGGGGTAAGGGCAATTACTTTGAGTACGCTTCCCAAAACAGAACCACTCAACAATCAAAATAAATATTTTTTTTATTTTCCCCATAAATAACCCTGGGAATTTTAAAACATTGTTGAATTCATGTTTTCTTGTAACAGAATACAACCAGAGTACAACATTGGAATTATCATGTATTTTGATTGAATTGACCTCATCTGTGACCAAGGTCATTGCAATGATCCTGCCCATATGCACCTAGCTCTGGTGAGAGGCCAGCTTTATTTAGTATATATCATTTCAGTGATACAGAACCTTAACTGATGTCACCTGCTTTAAAGGGTCACTTCTCTCAAATGATAATTACCATTAGTCTCCATATATTTTCAATTGTTATAATATATAGTTTCACTTGAATTTTCTCAAAAATAGGATATGTTTTCATTTCCACTTTTAAAGAAGGGGTTTGTTGTTAATGTTTTAAAAAAGTTTCATAGAATATGAACATTATAGAAGCAAATACCTTCCCCCATTATGAGAGGGTAACTTAACTTTAAAAAGATATATTTTGATGTTTTGTAATCTCAAAAACTGTATTTTTCAGATTTATTTTAAGACTAGATTTTTTTCTTTAAGATGAATGCATTTCCCATAACAATGCAGTTTAGACCTTAAGTCCAAAGAACCAGAACTATATTTTCAGGAGAAGATTAAGGGTGACCCTGCCCCCCCCCCCCCCTTTGAGACACAATAATTATAGAAAAGGAAAAGATTAGGGTTAATTTATTGAGAATATTGATGATTCATGAGGTCTACAAAAAGTGGGCCCCCTTTTTCCAAAAGTCTGGATCCGCTTCTGATTTAATTCACTATTTTGTATTACAACAGGTTCATATTTTATTTCTTGTAAGGACCTTACCATGTGAATCTTTTGTCCATTAATAGTATGCATAAATTAGTTGTAATTTGGACTTGGATGCAAGGCAGTGTCTACTGACAATCATACAATTGTACGACAGGCACTTGTTTCTATCCGTGCCGGGTCTGTGTCAAACAGCTTTGTTTATACAAGTGCCTGTAAATTGTACATCTCTTTTTTTTATAAGTCAATTTTGACTATAGCTTTAGGTTGAATGTTATTTCTGTTAATTTCTGTCAAATACCAAACTTTAGCACAATATCTGCAAGTACCTAAAACTGATTTTATATGTTTTTTTAAAAGTCCAAGACTATAATGCTTGTAGAAATCAACAGGACAGAAGAGAACATAAATATAGGGGTAGACTCACATACCAAAAATCAGCTCACTATATGCAAGGAATAAGGGCGAACTGATATTTCTTTAAAATTCTCTAAGACTAGGCCGGAATATAATGCCCATAAACCTCAGCAGAAAGGGCTAAATGTAAACTTGACCTGTAACATGGTGGTAAACTCAAATCCCCAAAACCAGCTCAGTATCTGCAAGGGTACAGAACAAATATGAGAAAATATGTTATTTCGATGAAATTACTTTCAGTTCAAGGGCTGTAATTTCCATAAAAATCAGCAGAGCAGAATGAAACTTATGCTGAAACTGTACCTAATCCTTGTAGGTTTACCTGTAAAACCAAAATTCAGCTCAATATCTGCAATATAAAAAATAAAAAAAAGTGTGAAAAACTTATGATGGACTAGGTATTGACCGCCACCCATCCACAACTTTGTTTTTGGTGTATAAAAATTTACTTGGAATAGATATGCATCAATTACATTTCTACAAGCAGTGCAGTCTGATTCAATAAATTAGGTACATGGTAAAACATTCAATTATAAGATAGGCAGTGAAAATTTGCACTTAACATGAATTTTCAAGTTTTTACCTATCTTGAATTGCTCAATAGGTATTTAGATTTTACTATTTTCTTATTGAAAAGTTCATATTCTAGTATGACAGATAAAATGGATGAAGGCCTTAATGAGACCTGTAGAAGTTGAGAGATCAAGACCTGTAGAAGCTTTGATTCCACTTTCATTTGGTGGATTGTTTTCTTATGGACAATCATGCCACATCTCCTATTTTATATCCCTTTTTGTAATGCAAAATATTTGTGTAGTTAATGAATCAGTTATGAAGGAAAATATCTTGCAAAAAATATGGTAGTTTATAACCATAGTTTTTAGTAGAAATGTATTGTATATCTTGTCCTAAATCAGATTTCGACAGAGTCAACAAAAAAACAGGTGAAGCATTTTCATTTCTTAGTTATCTCCCCTTATCTAAGTTGGTAATCATTCAAAATAGAATTTTTTTTGTACTTGATAAGTAAGCTTGCAGCTGTTTAACCAATAAAACAACCAACTGATGTGATTCAAAATGTCCCCAAATAAGATGACAGTTTTCAAAACACAAATAATCTAAGAAGGATAATTAATCCACCTGTTACTGTTTTAAAGGTATCAATGTGATAAATGGATCATAAATACCAAACACCACAATATTTAGGACCAATCACCAGAAAACAGACTAAACACTAAAACAAAAACAAAAACCAAAAAATTTCACAACTAATTCCAGGAACATATAATTCATTTTGAAAAAATGGGATAGGGAGGGGGTATCTTTTGTGCATTACTTACATAATTCTTTGATTTGTTTCTACCTTTTTGGTCTGTTTAATAGTCAATTACAATTTTCCTGGAAATTAGGTTTATTGTCTTTAAAATCAACATGCTTTGTTTGGATTGATGCATGGTTTAAACTGAAGGTAAAATTTGGCCCTATAAAATGAATTCATTAGCTAACATTCATCTCACTTCACTTAGTTCTATTGATGTATGAAATTATAATTATCTCAACACTTAATAATGATCATACCAGACAGATTTCATTTCATTGAAATTAAGAAAAACTTGTTATTTTTCTAATTTGCTTTATTTTGCATTTTTAGAAAATTAGATAATTACTTAAGATTGTCAAATATTTCTGAATTTTTAAAAATCATTAAACAATGACTTAAAGTTAAGTCACGAGTTGATCTCGGACTAACCAGGTGTGGTGGAAGGGGGGGTGGCAGAGTGGTGTATGGTATCGTATTTAATTTTATTAACCTGTACAAATCACCTCGCCCAATCCCTGTAGCATATCTTTATATCCATACAAAACAGGTACATTTGAATCACAATATATGTGCATGTGATGAAGGTTATCGGGCATTACCTGCTAAGGCGCAGATGGGTGTACCCCTAAAATAAAAAACAGCAAAAAAAATTTTTTTACCCCTCTTAGTCAAATTTACTATACTTTTTGAGGTTCTCTTGTGGCCACCCCATACTTCACCTGCCAAATAAACTTATTGTCAGAATATCAATAGAGCTGGAATGTCCTAAGGCAAAACCAAATTGGAAGTTGCCATCATTAATCACAGGAACTAGCTGAAATATTTTTCATAGTGGCTTTAAAATCCAGTAATACAATAAACAAGCTGAAGGGTACAGTTTATATTTTTAGGCAAATGGATACTTACATGAAAGTGTTGAAGAAAAACTGCATAAAATTGAATCAGAAAAAGAGAGTTTGTCATTACAAGTCAGTGTGTTAACAGACCAGATAGATGCTCAGGCAGAGAAGATCCGAGATTTAGAGTACAGTCTGGCCGAAAGGAGGGATAAACTAATTGATGCAGAGGACATGTTGCAGTCAGTAAGTGGAAGTCATGCATTTTTGCTTTTTATTTGTGTTATGCATGCATATGTGCATTCAATTGTGCCAAAGGCATGCAAGGATAATAATCCAAATGCATTTGATTTTTAACTCTGAATCTTGACTCAAAGAAGGAGATGAGCTATTGCCTTCACTTTGCATTTGTCCTCTGTCTACACAAACATTTTCATCATTCTTTTCCTAAACAGTTTGGCAGTTGGAATGGTTGAAAGTGTCTCTGGGTGGTCTTTTGTTAATATCTAAAGACCACACAACTTCCTTTATTTGAATAAAAGTTCATATGATGAACCCTCCTTTGAATATACTGTTAAATTATAAGTATTTACATTTTGCAGTTTTCAGTAGATTTTTTTCTGTATATGTTCAAGGTTACAATTTTTACTAATACTGCATATTTCTATGAAATGTCTATTTAAATTTTGATATTAAACCTTTGGTAAATATTCTTGGCCAAAAATTGGTCATGATTTTTTGTAAAGAAAGGTCATCTACACATGTACTTGTGCAATATCTTGAATTTTATACATATTAAAAGTCTTGTGAAATAAATCTTTTTATGCAAAATAAAAAAGGGGGTGACTTTTTTTTTAGTACTTGAGAGAGGGTGGTTGAGAATTTTTCTGTGTTTGGAAAAGGGGGGGTTAGTTATTTTTAACAGATCATTTTTCAATTTGCCAGCTCACCCCTAGAGATAAAAAATGACCGGTCCCTTAGTGTGTAGTATATTACTCCCAGATCTGACATATAGATACATCATGTGTGTCTATTCTCTTGTATTCTCTTTTAAAATTTTATGTAATAAGTATTGGTTCATATTTTTTCCTTTATATTCTTTCTTCAGATATCTCAATCATCAAATTATGGATTTTTTAATCATTATTAACTGAAATAAAATATAGAAAAGTATGGGAAAAGGGGGATAATCATTCCATAAACATTGCAGTATTCTCCCTTTGAATATTGACCTTGACATTAATCTGGAAACCATTTGAAGCTCTGCAAACTTATCAAAATTTTAAAAAGTTATAAAAACAAAGAAATCACGAGAATACATGAGTCTTTGAGTAAGTCAAGTTGTAAATGAAAGTATAACTTTTTTGTCAACACCGTTGGCAGATTAAATTGCAAGAAGCACGTGTAAAACTTGCTAAAATATAAACAATGGGTTTCGTTTTGACCACTCCGTTATTTTGAAATGAAATATTTTTGAAGTGTGTCATGTTGTTGCTTTGAAAATACAAAATATACAGATTTAATTGTCAAAACATACAGTATTCTGTTAAATTATTTTGCATTCCTGAAAATAAACCCATCAGAATTTATAAACTTAGATTGTGACTGTGAGATTGTAATGATCATGATGATGTCTGGATGTTATATTAACTTAAAAAAATGCAAAGCATACTGGCTGACCTTCAGCTGTTAAAGAAAACTGGATAGAAATAATTTGAACATAAACAGTGTTTGGTAACATAGGTATTTGCCTTTCAAAATAACTGTTTTAGAAACTGTAATAAATTTTTGGTAATGTCAGGGACATATTATATATATCTGTTATATACATCCCTGGTAAAGTGAACACTGCTGTGTGGCAAGATTGGGTGGGTACCTGGTAAGAAAGGGTCAAGCACCACTATACCCCCTAATTGTATCATGATGAATATTATTTCATGAATTGACCTCTTTCCAATTCATTTAGAATTATCTCCCTTGATTTAAAACAACAGCTAATCGAACTATAGGAATACCACAAGTCCTTTTGCATATTGAGCCAATAAAAAACTTCATTTGTGCAACTGATTAACAAATTAACTGCATGAGGGTAATTTCAAACCCTGTCATTAATTGGAATGAGAGGTCCACAGGTTATTTTTTGATAATTAATAAATTGTCCCATAGACAGTAATTTAAGAATTCATTTAGCTGTTTTGTAAATCAGGGGAGGTCATTATTACACAAATTGTCTTGCAAAATCGTCTGAAATTTCAATGTTGTTCAAGTTGCCATTGAATGCATAGAATGTCAGAAATACCAGTACAATGCAGTCTTGAACGTTGGTGCATCTTAGGTTTTTATCACTTTTTATTTTTTGGGCCTTGTCATAGAATGTGGAAACAATTATTACATGCAGGATGAGAACAAATTATGAAAAAACTATTAAAATCAAAGTCACCCAATTCAACAAGAGAGTACCTTACTTTCTATAAATATTCAAGGTTAAAAACATACTTTGTTTGTACAAACATAAGAGAACAGATACAAGTTTTACCAAATTATATAGTCTTCTCCCAAAATACAGTGCATTAACTATGATGTTTGTTCTCACCATGATATGACTGCACTATTGCAGGCATGGCATTAAACAACATTGAATCAATCAATCATTAATGATAACAAGTAACATGAGCATAGGTGATAGTTATTACTTATAAAGGTTGCAGAAAATAATAAAAATATATACATACATTTGTACATTGTATGATGGTTTAGTGCTGTTGTTGTAGGTATTAGCATAAATGTATGTAGACAAGATAATTACTGTTCTAGTTTACCAGTTCTTATATTTTGGGACTAGATAAAGGCCCTGGAGGTTGATATTGATTTTGGGTAATCTGGCTCCACCCATTTTTGTGGATTGACTGAAAAGGGCTTTCTTATATTTTGATTAAAGTTGAAGCAATGTATCAATTTTTTGTCTGATTTACTCTCAGGTCATGGCACATAGTGATGTTCATAATAACTCTCCTGACAAAGCAAGATTTAAATTTGAAATGTTTCCAAAATGAATATATGCAGTCTTTCCCTAATGTTGTCGGTCTGACGGTTCTGACAGGTAAAATTTTGGTAGGACTGACAATTACAATCTTTTTCTGGACCAAATGTCTGATGTGTTCCCTGACCGGTTCAGTAATTTGTTTTTTTTTAATGCATGCATGATCTGCATTAGAAAATATTCGGTCAGACAAAAAATATTTCGGACCGGCAAAACCTATCAGGCTGTCTGTCCGAACAATTTGGCACAGACTGATATATGTATTAAAAATATCATTCTATACATTTATATATAAACACAAATTAGAAAATTTTTCATATTACTTCCCCCCAGCATGGGTGGTTTAACTAGATTTAATATGATATAAATATATATATCTCTATGACAGTTTTGATATACAAATATCAAGTAAATTTTTACACATTATTGAGATATATTTTTTATTCTTTATGATGATATTTTTCAATACTTTTACAAAATAGGAACAAATTATTGGATGGAGATGAAACTGTTAAATTTTATTGATTTATGACATAATTGCATTAGTACTACATGCATACTTATTGTAAATATTTCCAAAGCATTGTTTGTTAAATTCAATTCATTGATTAGAACACAATTAGTTGATGTAGTGAAATTTTAAAGCTAAATATAACTTCACAAGTTACTCCCCTTTGATGCTTAACTTAGCCATAAATCATTTTTGAAAAGTTTACACAAGATCAAAGAAATTTATTTTAGATTTGACACTGGGTGTTTAATTGTTTGACAAGGAAGCTGTCATTTAATCCAGGTGATTATCTGCATTGACATGTAATTTTTACCTGACTCCCTCAGGTGAAAACATGTTAATTTATTGTGTAATATAGCAATTAATTGTGGCATGTCAGAGTAATTTTAGAGACATTCATAATTTGTTGTGACTATTGAAATATTTTGAAGTGAAAATTTGGAGGAAGTATTTGATTTTTTTCATGATGCCTGTGAAAGTTGGGACCAACGAAAATGTGAGTTTATATTTTGCCAATTTATACAAAAGAATAACAAAATAAATGTCTCTGGGAATATTTTAAAATCTTTGTGCTGAAATTTGAGTTTATAATTTACAAATATTAACTCAACTGTTGTAAAACACATGGTGAATTAAAAAAAAATTAGACAATATACATTGTCTGCTTTGAATTCCCCATTACATAATAAAAAAAATAAGCACTAAAAATACGGAAAGGCCTTGAACTTAGTAGTTTTCCCGGCCATCATATTTGGATTCCCATTATGTTTTGTTTTGTTTTGTTTACATGGTTAAATGAACTTTTCCCCAGCAAGAGACACTTATTGATCTGGATAAGATTACGTGAATGATATTTACATTCTAAGAACAAATCTAAAGGTTCCACAAGGATTCAACCAGGGTGTAAAAGGTCTAAATCACCCCAAATAATTAAAACATGTATATGCAAAATAATGTTGCCTTTACCTGAATCCTATCAAAAATGTACATGTAACAAAACGTTTAATAAAACCTTGTTAGGAATAAAAATATTAAAGATGCTAAATCTTTTAATTTCACATATAGATATATCGATGATGTTTTGTCCATTAA
>JAULBM010335070.1:0-12838 GCA_032357055.1 Geukensia granosissima
ACAGTCCGCAGGAAGACATGCCACTTTACCCAGACACATTATTCTGACTCTGGGCCGACCAGTCTTTGCTCTTACTCTAAATGCTGCGTGCTTAGCGGAGAAGCAGCATATACCGATTTTAATGTCAATGGTTTGACCCGCCCCTGGATCGAACCTAAGACCTTCCGCACTCGAGGTGAGCACACTAACCATTACACCACCGAGGCGGTCTGATGTTACATGGCAATCCACTGATAAATATTTCTTATACCCATCTTGATGTTAATGTCTTCATGGATATTGTTCTAATCCAAAGAACCCAAGGATAATCTATAGTTATTTTAATTCATTACAAATTCAATTGGGCTGCCTTTTTTTAATATTTGTGGTTGACAGAATGTTTCTTAATTCTGTGTGCAATATTACATAGCCGATAATCTACTTATTAATCTTGGGAGCAAAAATGTCCACTTCATCAATAGTTTTGAAAGTAGATGTTTGTAATTTACACACTTTGGATGGCTGTCTCATGGAAAAGTATACAAAATATTCTTTTTCTATATTTATACTACAAAATATGGTTCTGCATGAATGCTGGTGACTATATACTTTATGTTAATGTCTATAGTGAAGCAATTATATGTTGAGGCTAAAGTTAAAAGGCATATGTACATAGTGGAGTACCCATATAACATATATTCCTGAAATAATTCAATGTTATTTATGTCATTGAGACAATTGTAAGACATGGGTAACATGTCTCTGGTCTGGGGGAGTTTTGGGGGTTTATCTGGGAAAAGACTGTATAATACCATTCTGGTGCAAAATATAGTGTGCTAATGTGTTTCATATTAGCTTGCAATTGAAATAATATCTGCAGATGAAAAAATTCTAAAACTTTATATATAATGCCTTTCATTTCTATAACTACCCTATCAAGCATATAATAATCAATATAAAAATCTACCTCAACAAAAAATGAAATGTGTAAATTTCTCAAAACAAATACAAAAAAGATCATGAGCTGCAATAGAAATAATATCTGCAGATGTTTGTGAAAAAATCTAAAATTTTATGAATGATACCTTTTCATTTCTATAATTATCAATATAAAAATACAAAAAAATGAAAGGTGTATATTTCTCTAAACAAATACAAAAAAGATCAGGTGTAAAAACATATTTACAAAAAAATATCACTGGTATAAAGATATCACAGCATAGAATAAAAAATAAATAATAGATTTATAACAATCCTTGGATTTTAGTGTTGAAATTCTAAACATGTCAGTAGACTTTTCAAGGATGAATCACCTTGTGTATGATTCACTTAATCATTGACTAAATCTTATTATTGTGGCAAGTTATTTAAAATTCAAAACAATAAAGATGAGGTAGTTTGTATAAGAACTGATTTAAATATATTTAGAAATCATATTAAGAAAAAAAAAGTTTTGTAATGTGTAAAGGCACTGTTATATGACCATTCACACCTGTATAATTATAGGCAGCTCATTGTTAGATAACGTAACCACCTATAATGTTTTTAATTTGACAGCTTTCATCGACCACAGACAAACTTTTCTGGCAAAATCCATTTTATTTATGTCCTTATGTAATGCAAAAAAAATTGCACAAAACCGGGGAAAATAAAAAAGCTCTTACCCCTACCACATTTCTGGTAAATGCTTTTTGCAATATTTTTGTTTTTTAAATGATTTGCTGAACCCTTCAAGAGGTAAGAATTTTGAAAGTTCTGTTGTAAAAAAGAAGGTAAATTTAAGATTGTTACAAACCAATATCAGACTAGAATTTTCTTGTTGTACAAAAATCCTGATGGCAAGAAAGTTAACCTCTACAAAAATATTCTAATTTTGTTCTTTTCCTTTAAAAATTGTATTATTTTGGCATTTTTGGAAAAGAAAAAATAATTGCTAACATGTTGCATCACTATTTAAATGTTGGTCAGCATGAGTTATTTTACATATAATTCCACTAAACCAACAAATAATTATGACATTGATAGTTAATAAATTCCAAGTGTTTGATTAAAATTGTGCAGCATATCTTAACAGTTTAATAAGACAATGGCAATATTTAACAATGAGAGAATTATTACCTGACTAGTGTATGTGTTGTCATTAACTTGCGTTAAATAAAACTGTATATAAAGTAAATCTGCATGGCACAATCTGAACAGTTAGTCAAAGAAATCATTAGAATAAATAGAATTTTCATGCTTCAAGATTTAATGACAAATATTATGTAAGATAAAAGTTAATGTTGACCGAAAATTTTAAGCAGGTTATCAAGTACAAATTCAAAAGACTCTTTGGATTGAATACATGTACCAAAATGGTAAAAACTGTTGTGCTTTTTAATTATTTAATCAGAAGATATATCTTATAGATGGAAAACCAAAAAACAATAATTCCATCAAAGAAAGACAGTCACATGTTTTATATTTAAAAATACATGATAAAAAACTTCAATTTACCAAAAGTTATGGCACAGACTGCATCCCCTTGTTTAGGTCAAGGCAAACTTCATGAAATTCATGGGAATATTTATGATAGTAAAATAAATATTTTTCACATAATTTTTTTTAAAGAATGGTTATTGATCAAGTTTTTAACACATAATTGAACTCCTCTCGTGTCATCCATCTTAACATGTTGAATGCATGAATCTTTTTGGCTGAATAATATTTTTTTTACTAAAACTTCATTTTTAAGCAAATTGGTCTTTTGTGAACTACTAAAATATTTATCCTGCAAAAGTCCTGGCAGTTTTTATTATAACGTATTTTTATTTAATTCAACTTCAAATGCTTTAAGGTAACCTTTGGTTGTTGAGTCGTTTGTCATTAGATCTTCTTGGATGGCTGTCTCATAGACAATCGCACCAAATCTCCTATCTCCTTATGAAATAAATGGTTAATATCTTATATGATGAAGATTATCTGAATTTTTCATTTGACATTCAGGTGAATCAAGATTTTACATATAGAAAATTTCGTTTTTGTATTTTAAACGCCTATTTCATGAAACTAAATTTTATAAATCTACTGTGTGTTCTACATTAACTTATGTTCTTAACAATATCTATCATAAAGACTGGTTCTTCCACCAAACAGACTGTTCCCAATGTCACTCTTCTGTTAGCATTCTGATTTCCTGGGCTAAAACTTTTGTGATATGCATAGCTTCCTCGACTTCTGTTCCACCAATCTGTTCTAACGCTGCTTCTGCTGCTTCTCTAACATGGGATATGAAATCATTTCTCCTAAAACAGACAAAAAAACTTATAATTGATTGATTGATTGAATGGTGCTTAACGTCCAGTGGCAAGTATTTTATGCATATTCAGGACAAGAGCATATTAATGATGAGTGATGATGAATGAACCCTGCTTTGTACTAGACCGAAACGCTGAGCCGGATTTTTAACATGCTATATCACAAAAGCAACAGTCCGCAGGAAGACGTGCCACTTTACCAAGATACATTACTCTGACTGGGTCAACCAGTCTATGCTCTTACTCCTAAATGCTGTGTGATTAGCGGAGAAGAAGCATATACCAATTTTAATGTCTTTGGTTTGACCTGGTCGGGGATTGAACCCATGACCTTCCGCACTCGAGGCAAGCACAGAGGCGGTAAAAAAAAAACAAACTTACAATAACATCGATTTAAATGTATTTAAAAATGTATATGAATTAAATATCTAAATTAAACAGTCAACAGAATATGAATAGTTTTTGTCAACTTTTATACAGGTTTTAATAGGAATGGAGACATGTAATCAGAGGTTAGAAAGTTCCTGTTTTTAAATCAGACTTGAAAACCAACCAATCTCATTTTGCAATTGTCTATAGATAAAAATTGAGCACAGAATTTTTTATAATCTACAGGACTGATGTTCATGGTCAAGATTGAAGATATTGGTGACTGGTTTGTTTAAACATCTTAAATTAAATTTGCAATAAGGGGAAACCAAATCCAATCTGTTGTATTATTTGATATGTTTGTTTTGGGGTTAAATGCCATTTTCAACAATATTTCAGTCATATCACAGCAGTCAGTTTTACTGGTGGAGAAGTCGAGTGCACGGAGAGAACCACCGACCTTGAGTAGGTTACTAACTACCATCATTTGAAAAAATACACTGATTTTATTTCACTGAATCTCATCAACCAATCAACAGTTTTAACTGATGTTTGCACATTATCATTACTAACGAGTAGAAAAGATTTTAACCTTATTGGTTTAAAAAGAGTTTTAATTGGTCAATATAATTATATTCTATTCTGATTAGTCGAGGTTCCATTATAATATACTATAATCATGGTTATTTTTGGTAGGTAATATTTTCATGAAATGAGAATCTAAAAACTTTGCATTTTTATATATTCAACGAAATTTGTATTTATTGGGTATATTTCTATGCAGAAGTTCAAAACGTGAAATAAGCAACAAAAAAACTGCCTTGTGAAAATTTCCACTTTTACAGTAAATAGTAATTACCACAAATGTAATAATTTTGGCACTGCTTTCTTTGCACGGAGTTGCCCTAATGCCAAACATCCTGCCTCCCGTACTAGCCGATCTTTGTCATTCAAACACTTCATAAGGTTATCCACAGTTGACGGGTCTTTGTCACCTGTTTTAACCAATGAAACAGCTGCTACAGCTCGGACATTTGGTGATTTATTTCTCAATAAATCTCTCAAGGCATTAATCACAGTACTGCTTTGGAATTTTCCTAGAAAAGAATTGAATAGTCAGGTGCTTGTGACATACAGTGTATATATGAGTCTTAACATCTAATGAAGGTCAAGAATAAAATAAATATTACTTGAATATATAATCTGATTAACATAATTTGGTTCAAATACTGATATTGCAATTTTGGAATGTTTCCTCAGGGCAAATATAACGCAAGTTTTAGTTAAGATATGAAAATTTACAACATTAAAGCTGAATTTTCCATCAGGCCAAATAAACTGTAAGTTATGGATATGATACAGGAAATTTATATCAAAATTGCAGAAAAACAACAATCATTCCAAACATAATTGCTGTATTTTTATTTGACAATTCAAAATAACCATAAAATCACAAATCCAATGACAGTATCAAACTTGTTGTATAATCAAGCTTCATGTAAAACAATATTTATATCTATTTAACAAACAAAATTCCAAAAAATGATCATACATGTAATTGCATGCTTGTTTGACATAAATAAATGTAAGTTATGAAGCCTTAATATTATTAGATTGTGATTACAGACAATCCTTTTAACATTAGGCAAAAGCACAGTTATACTTACCTAAATTTTCGATAGCTTCAATTCTAACAGAGGAATCCATGTCAAACACTTCTCTCATGGCATATAGTTCTCTGGTATACTCTTCTACTCGTGGCCATAACGGCTGTATCTCTCCATCTACCTTACAAAAATCTACAAGATAAAATTAAATCATGTCACTTATAAACTCTTCTTCTCTTAAGCCATAATGGCTATATCTCTCCATCTACCTAACAAAAATCTACAATATAAAATTAAATCATGTCCCTTGTAAACTTCTCTACTCTGAATCACTCACTCCATCTTATAAAAATCTACTAAATAAAATAAATCCCTTCTTCTTCCCTTGCGAAGAAATGTCTGAATACCACCCTATTAAAGTCTGAAAATTAGGTCATGTTATTTATAAGTACAATGCACAATTGTTTGAATTTGTTGAAGTTAACTACAAGTATTAAAGAGGAAGTGAAAGAAAACCAAATGATCAAATAAATGGAGAAAGTCAACAGACACAGCAATCTGGAGAACACAAAATAAGAGGAAACATGACAAATATACATATAAAACTAAACAAAAACATCAAACTATGGATAATGCAGACCACACCAAAAAAACCAGGGGTAAACCTAGGTATCCAGAAGGGTAAGCAGTTCCTTCCTCTTTCAAGAAACCAACTGCATTGTCCATTTTAATCTGCCATTAGCCATTTCAGGGTAAAAGGTTTCATCAGATCAGGCAGAGAAATCACAACAAACTTGACTACATTAAAATGGTTTTTACAAAAATGCTTGATGATACATAGTATCTTAACATTTGTCACTGATAATTTACAGTCAAGAAAATTAGATCTGCAAATTCCTAGTCTTGGCCAGAAATTTTGTATTTAGATATTGAAACTGTTGAACTTTAAACAACTTTATCAACAACTACAATATCAGGTTTTGCATGTCTAATTACCTAAATTCTAATTTCTTTTTATATCATTAAATAAATGTGGTTGTGAAAATGATTATAATTTTTTTATAATACTGTATTAAATCTACAGTCATTTTACTAGCTAGTACTTAGTCCTGGCTATCTAATTTAATGTAAGAATTTTATGTATTATTTGTTACTTTCATACAAGTAAAAACTGTGAATACACATATTAATACACCTCTATATTTCACACAGGATGTGTCACAGTCAACTCATTCAAATACTTATTAAAAAATGCTTTATTTACTTCTTTTATATTTTGTTAGTGGAATGTTTTTCAATTTTTAGTGGAAAAGTAGGATACCTATATAGATTACAAAATGAATCATTTCAAGGCACAGAATGTGAGATATGTTTCCTAGGTGCCAAGAATTTCCATTAAAGGTTGTTGTTTATTAAAGCTTACTGATAAAATTTTCTTTGAGCAACATGTCATCATCTTCATCTTCCATTTCACTATGGAGATTGGCTATTAACCATTCCTTGTCCTCTCCTGTAAATATAGCATCCATCTGAGTACGGAAAATCTTCTCAAAATCTGTCACAAATCTGTTAATAAAATAAACATGGAATAAAAAATCTAAAAAAGGAAAGATATGGAGCAATTGTTCGAGAAAATTGCATCATGTCTCTACAGTGAGACATTTAAAAAGTTCAAAAGTTCAAAATCTAGACTTTAATATGAAAATATAAATTTTGACTAAATCTCACCTGTAAAAATAATTTGAAGAGACCAAAAGGGCAGACAGAAATTGGTAAATCAGAAGACAGACAAGACCATGACCAACAAAAAAGAAATGAAAGACAAACATAGCACGCACAACACCACATTGAAAACCAAACCTAGGAGTAACACAAACCCTACAAACACCAGGGTGAGATCTGGTGCGGCAGAAAATAAACGACAAAAAATTTACAACATAATCTGAATGAATGTGCTTGTCCATAAACCACAATTAATTCAGTTTTGGTCAATGTGACGCCAGTAATATTTTAAAGTTGAAAAAAAATAAACTCACAATAACATAATGGTACCCGAGACCAATATAAGAATACTGTAAATGCAGAGATTACTGTGATGTTCTTGTTATTGTGAATGATTCAACAGGATTGTATTTGCAATAATTAGAATTCACATTCCAAAATGTTCTAGTTATTTTGTGTTATGCCTTTCGAAAATCTGCAAAAATAAAACATGCAAGCAATAATTTCTGAAATTAGAGTATGCCAAATTTGAAGCCTTAATTCATTTTTTGTGTGTTAATATAAGCCATTTGATTGCAAGTAACAAGAAAGTTGACAATTTTTCATATGAGTAATGAAAATAAACAGACCTTTGCCAAGAAATCATCTCAGAATCTTCATACAGGTTGAACCAGTAGTTGTCAGGACTCTCTACTAAATGTTTGTCATCCTTATCTTTTGTTCCTTTTATAGAGCTGGAAAAAGAGGACTGTTGACTCTTCAATCTCTTCTTGTCATCCTTCCCTAAAAATATTCACAAATTCTGTTTTCATTTATATTCCATTGAAAATCCAAGGTGTATTTATAAAGTTCAAATATATTAATCTACCTAATATTTAAACTGATATGTTTTATCATGGCAAACACAGTTTAAACTATAAAACTGTGAGTAACACTCATTAAATGATATCACCCACTCCCCAAATATATGGTAATGGCAAAGCCCCGAAGTCGAATTACCTCCCCTTAGAATATATGAACAGCTATTATTTTTCTTCAAGCATACTTACGAATAATGCCTGAACATTATATAAAGGTTCATAAAAATGCAAGAAGAGGTTTACTTGTAGTTGTAATTACAATATATACATGGACAGACATGAGGTGATTGGTACTTCTCCAATATTTTGCTGGGGATTTGAAATTGAAAAGAATTTTGGGATTGAATTTTAAAAAGTCAATTACATCAGCAAAAAATATTTCTAATAAGACCAAAGTTCACAAAACCAAGAGTATTCAGTTTACAAAGCATCCCTGTATAAGGGTATGGTTTCCTGTCTGATGGAAGCTGTAGTTTGGCAGAGAATCATTGGTTAAATACTATATAATCTCTTACACTACCAAGTATAGACTGAATAAAATATTACTGCCAAGTATACACAAGGGAAAAAAAATCCATGGATTAATTCTTAATATGGTAGATATATGTTGTTAATAGGAGACAATACATTTTTGTTGTTGTTGTTGTTTGATTGGGGTTTACAGCCACTTTCAACAATATTTCAGTTATATCGCAGCAGTCAGTTTTACCAGGGCGGAAGCAGGAGAACCTGGAGCGCAGCTTACTGACAAACCTTATCACGAGCAATGCCTGTGAAATGCAACCTTTTTGTGTTGTACAAAGTCAGACGAAAACTTTTGTCATATAGGTTAAAGTGATCTATAGAGGTTAGTTTAGTCCACCAAGACAACTCGGCCACCCAGGCCAATCATGTGAAATACATCAATGATATGTTTAACAAGTGTGTCACATGTGACAAAAGCATGTTTTGATTACATGCATTCCATATATACCAGAATGTCCAAAATTATGTTAATCTGTACATAAGTGAAATGCATAAATTTACATGTTATGTGACATCTGATTGAATCACTTGCATTCTATTTGCATGCAAAATGCATGTTTTACATGCCTGGGTAGACTTCCATTAGAACTACACCACTAAGCCATTAGACAGGATAAAACTCTTTTCTATGATACAACTAGCCATAGAATAAGCTTATACCTCACCATCACATATTATTAAAGAATAATTAAAGTATTTTAACCTGCTTCTTGGTCTTTTAGTTCTTGTTTCAGTTTGGATAAGAGTCTCTGGAAATCACTCAAAAAATCATCAGGATCCAGGAAAAAGGTCCACTCAATGCTCGCTGTCTGCAGTTTCCTGAAATAAAATTATTTCTGTTTACTGTAAGGGAATATACTACAGGAAAATCTATCAAGACTATACCCATTGGGAAAAAAATTGTACCGTTTTAAGCAGCTTTTCAATTTACACTTGTGGACTTTACAGAATTTGTTTAAACTTTGGTCCAGTATATGGGCCATAGCTAATGCATCATTTGGACAAAAGAAACTGTTTCAATATATGCTGGTTATAAGCAATGATTCTGACAGTACCTTTGATTTCAATTAGATAATGCAAAATTGATTGCTTGGTTTTCAGGCCGTTTATCAAATAAAAGGATGAGAGCAGGATGCATTTATATTTAAATTTTTTTTGGCACAAAAATAGTGATGAGACAAACAACTTTTCACACTACAAAAAAAACCCAAAAAGATTACAGAGAGGTGGTTTGTAATTTTTGGATTTGGAAAAAAAGGCACATGTAGAAATGAGACAACCTAAATAGAATTTCAGAAAAGCCTGAGAATGAAAAAAATAACTTGTTATGGTCTTATAACTGTAGCATAATAACATCCTTCTGATTTTCCAAATGACCAACAATCAATTTTATAGTTTACACACCATGACTTAGTCGGTAATAATTGTGCTGTGTAAATGATTTACACTATATATCTTACATTCCTGTATCCATGTGTTCCTGAATTGTCTCTCTTGATTCTATGGCAACTGGAAACATTGCTTTCTGGGAAATATAAGCCAAAGCCACCTCATCTTGGCAGTATTTCGATTTAACTGAATTTGAACTCAATAATGTGATAAACAGCTGAAAAAGCCAAGTTTTTTATGTGTAAGTAGTTAGTAAGAGCATAGTTTACACTTTTCAGTGACTAGAAAAGAAGGAAAATATACACAGACAATTTTAGTTCATGTGAGTTTCACATGAATCTCAATTTCAATTCATGTAAAGTTTGCTCCATGTTAATTTAACATGAGACAATTACATGAAATTGTCGTGATTTTCATGTGAAAACCATGTAATCTTTAGTAAAAAATATATTTACATCAAGATTCATGTGCCTAAACTTCTCAGAAATCTTTATTAATGTAAAATTTATATGAAAATATTACCAGTATGTAATATGAGGGATGTATCAATATCTCAAATTGTGAAATTTAAGGTTAATTGCCTGTATAAGGTCTACCTTTATCATAGTAACTGTTATTATACTGTTAGAAAATCAGTAAAACTGACATACACCAAAATTCCATATGCAAAAATTAACATGATTGGAAAGTCCTTATGGTTTTTCCTATAATTTTATATTTAACATTATACTGTTATATATAAACACTTAGCCACTTACTTAACATTATACTGCATCTGGCCTGTCATTTAACATTTAAGCATATAATTTCTTTTTGCAATTTAGAGCTTATTACAAGAAATGGAATTCCACCCTTGCAGAAGTCTCAGAGATTACCAGATTTTAAATGTTGATAAAATGTGACATGGTCCCTATCACTTATCAGTCATATGATGTGTGATAAACAAGCTGAACACAAATCATTGGCTATTTTCTTCAATTCTTGTTCTGCTAAAATAGAGGATCAGTTTACTGAGTCTGTATCACTCACATGACACTTGGTCATAGAGTTATTTTAATGCAACCCCTATATGAAGAGGAGCCTATATATTTTTTATAAAGGAATTGAATGTTCAAGTAGGAAAATTCTTTTAAATAATCAATCTTTAACAAGAATCAACTGTTCAGCCATGTTTGCAGTCAGTTCAGGATGAAATCACAAAACTTTGTAAGTGATCTTCTGAAAATGCTTCCTCTAAAGTTTGGTTATATTTGTCCTTGTAGTTTCAGCAGATTTTAAAAAAAAAGCCAATAAGAATTAAGATTAAAACATATGCTGCTTCCTGGGAAGGCACTTGTAAATTTCTTGTTAAAATTGAAACCATGGAAATCTATTAAGCTACCACTGTTGTTGTCTATCAGAATTTCAAATTTCCTTAGGCAACAAGTTATAGGGTTATTGCAAGATAATTGATGAATACTGTCCTGAAAAGCATATACAATGTATATTGCACAAGCTTGTGGAATTAATTGTCTATAGGGGAAAATATTCATCAATATTTTGTTATATTCCCTTTCCTGTGTAGCAAAATCATTAAATAAATGGAAAAAAAAACACTTTTAACATCAATGATGTAACTTTTTCAGAGCAATATTGCACCCAGTGTAATATCATGGAATACTGCACGTAAACTTTTGGTAAAATTCCATGTGGAACTTAAGTGTTGCTATACAATAAACAGTTACAGTATAACTCTAGAAAATCATAGGTCATGAGGTTACACTACATTAAATCTAAAAATAGCACATTCAAAAGCTATGTGTAAATAACATTTCCTGTTATTTGTCGGTTTGTAAGTTGGTTAAAGGATTCAGTACGGTTTTTATTTCATTAAACAGCTTTGAAACAGAAGGTTATGTCTAAAAAAACCTCGGGACTAGGTCTCTCGCTTTTTTAGACATGCCTTCTATTTCTCTGCTGTTTAATTGAAATAAAAACCTACCTTCATCCTTTAACCTTTACTTAAACTGCTGAAAACAGTCTCATTGCATCAGCTTTCGAATGTTAAATAAAGAAATGTGTAAGAAAGAAAATAATTGCAAGTTTATTGAAACTGGTGACATAATTTGTTCTACTAAAATCCAAAGGCTAATATTTTGTAAAATTTGATGTTTTGAACATACTTGAACTGACAGGTCAAGAGGTCAATCAGCTGAAAATTTCTCAAATGACATTAAACCTGCCATACTGTTTTAACATGATGTGCCTGGGTGATGGCACTTAGGTGTCACTGAAAGTGAACTTCAGCTTAAAATTTTTAAAAAATGATATTTTTGCTTTTTACCTTTGCATCCAAGATGGCCTGTCCAATTTTCTGTAGGAAGTCAGCCCCTGCTGTTAACCCTATAACATCTACCCATACTGTTATACCATTTTCTTCTAGATTATCTGAATAAAATTTCACCACATTTGATGAAAAAAATACAAAAATTATGTGCAGATTTAATCCTTCAGCATTTTACATGAATTAACAGTTTAAAATTTCACATGGTGAAATTAACATCAAGAAATTCATGTGAAATTTTAACATCAATTTAAAGTTAGTTGCTTGACTAAAATGAATTTAACATGAAAAATTTTAAGTCTAATTTATGTTAATTTCATGTGAACAAAATATCATGATAAAATTCATGAGTATTTATTTAACATATGTAGCACATAAAATACATTTGTTTTCAATATATATATTTATATGTGTTAAAGCCAAAAAAATTATTTCATAATATAACATTAATTTTTTTGTGTATGTTGGCTATGAGAGATTTTATTGAAAAAATTCTATGGTCTTATTACCAAGATAAGAGATCAAAACATAATTTGTTTCAAGAATTTGGTATTCAGATGATGTCTTCTGTAATTGTTGATAATTCCATTCAATAAATTGCAAGAAAATTTATAAACTTAGCTTCGAGTCTTTCCCGGAAGACGTGTGTCACCTGCATGTCGACAACAGAACATTGTAGATAAACATGGTGCTAGTATTTGCTTGACACAATAATGTTTTTGACACAGTAATATGTTTGACACAATAATTTGTTTGACACTGTAATGT
>JAULBM010335090.1:0-12837 GCA_032357055.1 Geukensia granosissima
AGACTTTTTCCTAGGTTTTGGGGGCTAAAAAGGCCCTGCGTATTATGTATAAATGCGTATTATCTACAGCCAAATACAGTACACAAAAACTGACATGGAAGTATGTTTAGATACTTACTTGACTGCTAATGCATACTGAGTAGACACTGGTGTGAACTTGGTTGGTGGAATTGCTGTGGAACCAGCATTGATAAGGTAGTTTTCATAAGTGGATGTTACATAGACATTGTGGCCATTGGTATTGTTGTAACCAAACCATGCAGTATAGTTTCCATCTGTATCCTCTATGTAACATCTAAATATAACTTCTATAGGTTCCGTCTCTCCAGTGCCATCAAATTTGTCAGAATAATCTCCTTGTCCATCAGCACAGGGGATAGTACAGTGTCCCGGTCCAACAAAATCTGAAACAACACAATGTTATTTCATGGAGAAACAAAAATATTACACAAAAAATAGTTAAAAGACATGGTGCATACTTCATGACAATTACTTAGATCTAAACAGAATTAAGTGAAATGAATATTGCTTATTTCAAAGTTTCAAAGTCTAGCTGAGGTATGTTCATGCTTCACAAACTTACTGAAATTCTACTCTGAACTTTAAACTTCTACAAGTATTTCTGCTGCTACCTGATCGTTATAATCATTTGTATAAGGGCTTGTAATACATAAGACACATTAATATTCTTATGTAGAATACAGAATATTATCAATGTCACGCAAGTTCTCACTACAGAACTTTGGGAAAAAACAATTTGATAATAAATTGCTAGAATTAACTCATTTTCTCGATTCCATACATGCAATTATACTATTTTCCTCAGGAAAATATTAATTTTAACTACCCTGCAACACTCCTGCTCAAAAAGCCTAAGAAGCAAAAAAAAAATGTTTGACATACCTGGTGTGCATACAGTGCATGACGGTAAGTCCCATCCAGAAACACATTCCTGACAAGCATCTCCTGTCCAATGACCATTGGTGTCATCATCGTAACACTCACACTCATCTCCACCTGCATTTGGGGATAAACAGCATAACATTACATATCAAGATTATTTGATAACATTTAAGTCAAAATAAGGGAAGAATAAAGTTTTGTGGAGTTCTAAATAATCTTCCAGGGCCTATTCACCTAGGGCTGAACTTAATCCACATCAAGTTAAGTCAGAATACAGATAACTTCTTAAATGCAAATTAACAGTAATGCCACTTTGGAGGTATTTCTCCAATTAATTTCATATAAAGAAAATAAAAGAATTATAGTCTGTAATCAAGGGGGGTTGAAAGTTATTAACGTCCTACACAGCAAATTAATGCTCTCATTCAGACGGTAGTTCAGAAATCAAGCTACGACATTAATATATATACCTAATTCAGTTGGGTAACCATGGATACAGAGTACACTACATGTTGTATTATATCCTATGTATCCAGTTTCACATCTCTCACAGTTAGATCCAGCAAAGTGGTTCAGACAGCTACTACAGGCTAACCCTCCAAAACCATGGTCACATAAACAGGCAGGGGCAGTGGCACCATCAGCTAGTACACACTCACCTATTGACAAATACATTTAATTGTTATTATTACAACTCTTACAATTCCTGGATACATGACATGCTACATTAAATATTTTTTTTGCTATTGCTTACAACAAAAATACTGATAAACAACAAATAATACAAGGACAAGTTTTCATAGCAACACTAGTTGATTACTAAAGATTGATTGTAAAATATTTTTCCAAAGGTTTAGTTGATTAAAGATTATGTTGTTGACTGAGACTGATTAATAAAGACAAGCAATTTGAAAATTTTTGCCATCAAGAAACTAGTATATTTCCACATTGTGCCTCATAGCTAAATTTTTTAAAGTTTTACACTTTTAGTTTCATAATACCAATATACAATGAAAACTTTTAAAGAAAATTTACCAGTATTAAATTTGTTGGCTTCTTTCCCTTAATTCATTTTTGTATATCTTCTGTCTTGAACCCTAATTGCAACAATTAACTGAGGTGCTTCATAAGCACAAAAGTACACGACACAGTAATATGGCTGGATCAGTGATTATTTTGACCTCCATTTTCCCAAAACTTGAGTAAATTTTGTTTCATTTTCTCATAGGGAATAATTTCAAAAAATTATATATATATTCGTATTCCACAGCAATCAAAATTGAATTTATTGCCTGCTTTCATCCCTTTTATCTCAAAATAAGTAAGAGCTAGAGAAAATCTGCTTACAGGCTTCCAAAAACTCTCATAAAGACTAATATAATAATTAAAAAAAAACAACAAAATGGGATAAAGCAAAATATTTCCATATTATGCAATATGGCTTTTTAACCCATTTTGACCAAATTTATCTTGAAAATTGTATGAGAAAAAAAAACATCTTTTGACAAAATTCAGAAGGTTTCAATGAGACAATCTAATAAAAATCCCATCAAATGGTTATGAAATTAAAAAAAAATTCTGGAAAATTGCCTTTATTAAACACTTTGACCCCTTTTATAAAAAAAAAATGGTGAATGCTACAAAAAACTTAAGTAACCTTTGTGCATTTTCCATAAGAAATCATTTGGGAAAATACCAAATATCAAAATCAGATGGGAAATGAAAAAGTTTCAAAAATTAAGACTTGGTCATTTTTTACTCTGAATATTTCAATAACAAAAAGCTTCATAAATTTGGCTAAGTCAAGGAAAATATAAAGAAAAAATCCCATTCAAATCAGACAAGAATTAGATAATTTACATTACAAGAAAACCCCCAAAAACGAGTAGGGCTAGATCAGCCAAAGTCAATACCAATATGTATCTAGTAACAATATCAATGTCCCAAAATATAAAAAGAATTGATTTCCTAGAACAAAAGTTATCATGTGCATCCTACCTGTCTACAGACACTTACAACAGTGCTATACCAAAACACATCTGCAAGTTTTTGGGGTTGTATCAAAATAATAATTTCACTTACCATTTCCACTACATTTTGGAGTTCCTGGACAAATAAATTCTGAACAATCTTCACCAGCAAATCCACCATTACATACACAAACAGAGGCATTGTTTTCTCTCTTACAGATACCATAACTACTGCAGTCAGGTTCACCTAAAATAAAGATCAATAAATATATAATTCAATTTCTATTGCTTGACCTTGGGAAGTTTGAACACCATGGAAACATCCAACATCTTTTTTTTACCCCATCAACATCTTTACATTTGTTTAAACCTCCATCATTTGAACGGTTCTCTAATAATTTTAATTGTTCCCTTGGGTGTTCAAGTTACAAAACATGTCAAATTCTGTCAAATTTGATAACGTGGTACATTTGGACAAGAGCTCTTGCTTACATCCCTCAATATTCAATTTTCTGCCAGAAAAGACAAAAAATTAAATATTTGTGAAAGAAGCTAATATATGAACATAAAGCTGATGAATTATTGTAATAAACAGCAAAAGATAAAAAAATTAAAGATATTTACTCTTCAGACTTTAGTGGTACAAATATCAGAAAACAAAAAAATTCAAAAGTACCTTTTCTGACATAAAGCAAAATGAAAGGCTTAAAACATAAAATACCAAAACTGGATGATATCTCTATAGATCATAAGTCATTGAGATTTTTGGAGATAATGCTATAATGTTCACCTCCCCCTTTTGTTAAGAAAACCAACCTGGACAATCTAACAGTTGACAATGTTCTCCTTTATAACCTTCTTCACAGATACATGTTTCATTAGTACACTGTCCAACGTTAGAACACAGGATATTACAATCCGTTCCAGAGTAACAGGGATCACAAAGACAACTGGAACTGAATGGTGGATATTCTATACCATGTACACAGTTATACTGACAAGCTGGTCCCATTGAGTCTGTACAATTTACACAGGTTGGCTTACTATTCAACAAGATACAGTCACCTGAAATGAATTAATAAAATGCTGACAAGAAACAGTAACTAACTACGTATAACTTAAATAGGTTGATCAATCTAACATATTTGGTCAATTTGGACATGAGGGGCTCTCTTCAATACACTTAATTCCATAATTGCTTTAAACTACCAGTTTTACAAGTAATGCCTTCACAAATATTATAAATTGTTGATAAGCTGGATAAGGTAGTAAATGGATAATGTTTTTGTTCACATGTAACCATACAAACACAGAGTTGAAAGTGGAGTCATGCTAAGTATACTTCTTCTTGCTTTTTTATTGAGTACCAGAAATAAAAAAATAGGAGATGTGGCATGATTGTCCATGAGACAGCCACCCACTAAACGACAGTAGAATTTAAACTTCTACAGGTCCCATTATGGCCTTCAACAATGAACCAGAGTCCATACCATAATGGAAGCTGTAAAAGGCCCTAAAATACAAAATGTGAAACTAAACATAAAACACAACAATCAATCCTAATCTAATTCAAAAATGGTGAACATATAACAATAAATGACTAATAAAACAACAAAATTGACATTTGTACACAAGATTCTAATAAACTCACTCTTGTGTGGGTATAATTAACCAATCAATATTTTTTTTGCTAAAATAGTTTGTTCATAACTATACAAAGTGGGATGTATCTCTTACAAAGCCAGAACTGAAAACATTCAAGAAGAAAAACACTGTACCTTTCAGATTACAATCAGGATCCCCAGGACAATCAGGTAATTCACATCCTTCACCTTGCCAGCCGAAATTACATTCACATTTCTGATCAGCAAGAATACATGTTCCCTGTCCAGTACAACTTCCTTTTTCAGGTTGATTTGGATCACCAGGACACCCCCTTTCATCACAGGTGTCACCTATAAAATAAGGAAATAATGACATATATATGAAATGCACTTCAAATGCAAATAAAGATCAGGTCAAATCAGACAGTTTAATTCTTAATACAGGTTGTAAACTTGACTGTAATTATTTGTATGATTTCTTTACAATTTTTCATTTTCATTTAAATTCAAACAGGTATTCAACAAGGCATTTGACATTTACAATATTTTTTGCAAAAGAAGCAATGACAATGTGAAAAGATATTATAAAGGTACTTTTTATTCAGGTTAAAGTGAACAGACTTAAAACTGACTAGCAAGGAAATCTGAAAATAATATCAATTAAATGTTCATAATGTTTCCTGCCACAACTTACCCCACCATGATGTGTCACATTTGCAGGTATTATTGTCACATGACCCATGTCCTCCACACAAAGAATCACATCCAGTTCCAGAGTAACAAGGGTCACAGACACATGTAAAATCTTCCTGTGCAGTCCCATGAACACATGGTAAGTCACATGAGTATCCAGTCCAACCATAATCACACACACAGGTAGGATAGGCTGTAGCGGCACTGCAGTTACCACGTCCATTACAATCAGGATCTCCAGGGCAGTCTGCCAGATTACAAGCATCGCCAAACCATCCTGGTTCACAGAAACATTCATGTGTGACCTCATTACATTCTCCATGTCCGGTACACAATGTCCCAATCCCCAGACAGAGATAATCTTCACAGGTATTTCCCCAGTAACCGGGTTCACAGATACAGGTCTCATTGTTACAAGTTCCATGGCCACTACAAATCACATCGCAAGATTCCCCAGAGGCACAGTTACTGTCACAAACACAGTTTCCACTGTCCATAGGTTCCTGGACACCATTGCAAACTTCATTACAAGATTCACCCATCCAACCCTTTTCACAGCTTGTACATCTTGGTCTTGCCAAAGTGGTGTTACATGTACCTCTAAAGTTACAGTTGTCAGGACAATCAGACTGTTCACATCCCTCACCTTTCCAGCCTTGGTAACAAATACAATTTCCTGTGGCAACATTACATTCTCCATTACCACTACAATCTGTTCCCCAACCTGGACAGCCTGGCTGTTCACAGAATTCTCCACGTCCTCCATTGAATCCACAGTCACAGGATCCATCAGTGCAGTTTCCAGTTCCAGAGCAAGCCAGAGTACAGGTGAAATCATTATAACAAGCTTCACATTCACATGTTCCATTTCTCACTGTTCCATGTGTACAAGGATATTGGCAGGCATAGCCAAAGTAGGCAGAGTTGCATTCACATGTTGGGGCATTGTCCACTACTATACAGCTTCCCTTATTGTTGCAATCCTGTGGACATGATGGTATGTGGCAACCTTCACCTTTCCAACCTTCCTCACAAGTACATAACCCTGTGGCTGCATTGCAATCTCCATGACCAGAACAATCCAAATCGTAACCTGGACAGCCTCGTAACTGACACCATTCACCTCTGTACCCAGCAAAACCACAGTCACATGTGTCATTTTTACAGGATCCATGGCCATTGCATAGAGAGTTACAATCAACACCACTGTAACAGAAGTCGCATGAGCAGGTCCAGATTCCATCAAATGATCGAAAAGGTGTTCCATGAACACATTTGTATTCACATGAATCACCAATGTATGGGAACTGGCAGTCTAGACATCTTGGATTTCCTCCTTCAGGTGGAACACTGCAGGTTGCATTTACACCATTGCAATCTGGTTCTCCAATACAGTCGGCTATTTCACATGCTAGCCCTGTCCAATATTGATCACATTCACACTTTCCTGTAGCTATATTACATGTACCATGACCTTCACAGGCTGTCGGCCATCCAGGACAGCTAGGTTCATCACACCGCTCTCCTTCAAATACACCATAATAGTCACATGCACAGTTTCCATCAGGGTCACATGCCCCATGTCCAGAACATTCTAGATGACAACTGATTCCTGTTATGCATGGTTTATCACAGACACAGTCTCCTTTAACATTGGTTCCGTTCATACAAGCGATCTGACAATATTCACCAGACCAGTCATCAGTACACTGACATATTCCACCATCTGTACAATTCCCATGTTCAGGACCTACAATTAAATGATACAAATATGAGTGCCTTTGGGGGATTATAGATATTGAAGCATTTTAAAATTATACTTATGGTATCCCTGCATGTTCCTTAGTGTTAGGGTTTGTTCTTTGGTCATAATTAGATAATGGGTTTGATTTGACATCCAGCTACTTTACAGACATCACACCACCAGTTAAAATCACAAATGTTTCCTTAGGATAAGGTGTTTTTGTTTCATCAGGGTTAGATTATGGGTTTAATTAATGCAAGGCTTTGAGTTAGGTTTAGAGTGAAGATAATTCTTCTCATTGCACAAATTTTTGTAAAAGAATGCTGTTTGAATCAAATAACCAATTATAAATGTTCTTGCTGATTTGCACAGTGGTTGTCATTATTTCAGTTTTTTATTGTTACTACTTTAAATTCAAGCTACAATAGGTTATTTTTTTTTTAAATCAGGGTTGCAACTCTTCTTCACTCTTGAAGTTCAAGGGTTTTTCCAAGGTTTTTCAAGGATTTTCCCAGGTTTTCAAGGATATATACCAATGAGAAGTTGCTGTTTGCTTCAATTGTTTCAAAGACCCAAATTGGCAAAGGTTAGATCATCATTTATATCTCGCCCCAAAAATGTTCACAAAATACCATATTACCTTACTTGGGGACAAACTTCTGTGGGATGAAACAATACTGGTGTAAGGAAGGTGACTGAAGTTTATTTCAACTTTCGTGAATCAGGTTCAAGGATCTTTTCCGGATTTTTTCTATTTTTTGTGTTTTTCCGGACATTTTCAAACTGGGAACACTTTTTATTGAATTCCTGGCCTTTTCCCATTTTCCAAGGTGCGAAGAAACCCTATTTAATACCGTGGTTTCAAATTTTAATTGATGGGATCTTTTACAGCATGTTTCTTCATATAAAACTTTTAACTGTTGAAAGTCGGTCAGTAACATGCAGATCTTAAATTATTTGTATTTTATTCCCAGGTAGACAGCTCTCCCATCAGCAATCATATCATATCTCCAATTTTTATACAAAAAATATATCTATAAAATTATAACCCCCCCCTCCCTTTTAACTTATAGGTTGTAAGGTGCTCATGATGGTAAATATAGAACATGTAAACTAGGGATGCAGATATATCCATATGTATACCAAATTCAAAAGTATAGGTTCAATAAGCACTCAAACTGGAAAATTTTTGATTTAATAACCATAATAAATGCATCCACAACATTAGTTTATTTGCAAAATTTAACATTTTAAACCAAATAATGTAATGATTTTTGCCAATTTTTCATAATTTAATGAAATGTACTCTTAATAGTTTTTGGTCATGGAACAAGCAGTGCATTTGAGATCAATCTTCATTTATATTCATATTGTTTGTTTGCTGAACTGAAAATTAGAAAAACCCATAATTTTTGTCCAATTCAAGCAGTTTAAAATGCCCTTAATAGGTTTTTTTTAAAAAAGAGTAATGCCCTTCCTACAGTTATAGTTGTATTTTTTTGATAATGAAAAAAAATCTTCTGTATTCCTCAAATTAAGTGTCCCTGCTTCATCTTAATTTCGTTTGAAATTTTTAAGCACCCCTCAAAATCCCTATATTGCTTTTTAAGTTCAAAGAATAGAAAATTCTAAGAGAAAACAGCAATTTGATATATTGGAACACATTAAATGTTGGAGACATAAAATAGAATTCTTCATTTCTGGCTATTCTAAACTATGGAAACAAAAAATATTTCCAACAGGACTTGATAAAATTCCTGATTTTGCCGACTCTAATTTTTTAAGTGCCCTAGGCTTATAATACAACGAATATGTTAACATTTTTCTTTAAAACATGCAGAACAAGGAAACCATTTCTGGTTATCTGAAATTAATGTAAGTTGAATGGATTTACCAGAACATTCCTCTGGTGAGCCTGGACAGCTGGGTGTGGCACAATCATCTCCCTTCCAGCCGGGTTCACATGTACAAATTCCTAATGCACTGTTACAGCTACCATGGCCATTACATGCCCCATCTTCTCCAGGACATCCTGATTCCTGACACTTATCTCCTACCCAACTGTTACCTATAATAATAATTTAATAATACATGTAATAATGAGCATCAGAAATGCAGGTTATGGTAACTTGTGTGAGTTCCAGAAAATAGATAAACAGAACAAAATAAGGCACTTTGAAAATGTTTGAGACCAAATATATTTTCTTAGGATGACAAATTGTTAATTCTTCTTTGGTAGAAGTCTTTAAAACAAGTTTCACATCCATATTTTTCAGTAAGACATTTTCTGAATTTTACTTCAATTGATTTAAAATTACTGACAGTATAATGAAATTAATACCTGGTTCAACAGTGAAACAATCACATGTTTCGTTGACACAGAGACCATTTCCAGAACATTCCAGTTCACATCCAGCTCCTGTATAACATGGATCACAATGACAGAAACTGTTCTCAGAATTCACATATCCATGTATACATGGTTTACTACAATCTTCACTGTACCATCCCTAAAAAAAAATCAAGCTTAGTATTACCAAATTCAAAGTGATGTAAACCATACATGCAAGGATTACTCCAATTTCTTCAATTATTATGCAGTTTTCATATCTTTCACACCAATTTTGAAAAATTGATTATCAATCTACATGCAATTATTATCATTGCCACAAGCCATTAAGAAGACTTTGATTGACAAAGTCAGTATTCAGCTGGGATTTTCAGACAATATTTTGACTTAAAATGGCAAAATCACTCTATTACAGAATTAGAAAGACAAAATCTTACATTGTTAAAACCAAGCTCGTGATTTGAATGTTTAATTTTCTCTAGTGTAGAAAATATGATTATCAATGGCTAACAATTTCAGATTCTGGATATACACATAACAAAAAGAACTGCCCATTTTGAAGATCTGCCATCGCAGAAAGACATGGAAATAAGACTAAGTTTAAAATGAGGTAATCCAAGAGCTATATTTGTAAATAGTTGAGTATCAATGTTATAATTTGTTATGTCTATATATTCATTGGTGTTAATTTCAATTATGAAAAAATATTGTATCTTATAAAATCTAACATATTTTTTCTGTGATTGTCTAATATAAAGTTCTATTTTGTTAAGAAGAGGATTTCTATAGATGTAGACAACAATTTTGGTAAAAAACCTTAAAAAAATTTCATAACCATCACACTCGCCTTTTGCAATAAAAGTAAAAGCAATAAAAAGTACTGCTCTAAATACAGGGATTGCAAATAAATCCTTAATATTCTCTGTACATTGATTCATAAGATTTCAATATAACCTCCATTTAACGGTTTAAACAATCTATTTCAACACAGAGGACCAACTGAATTATTAACAAGTGAGTGAACATTTAAAGGAAATTTTAATGGTTTTCCTTTCCTGAGGATAAAATAAAGACTTACAGGTTTACAATCACATTCTGGTATGTCTCTGTCAGTTCCATTACAGAATCCATTTCCTTCACATCCACCAGGGCAGTCTGGGATATCACATGCATCACCTGTCCATCCTGCAAAACAAGGATTTATTTCAATAGGAGAGAGAACACAAAATATCCTGTAGGCACATGTATAGTAGTTAAAAATTTGCAACAATTTTTTTGCATTTGTATTAAGAAAATGATATTTAGAGCATATTCCACCCTTGTTGAAGGCCTGGGGAGACAACTTGATTTAAAAATTCTTCAGTTTTTCTCATGGTTGGAGTGCAGTCTCTCTGACATTTACCCCATATCGTTTCATTATCATACAGGTATTTTTTAAAGTATGTTTCACATAATTGAGTCTCTTAGTTTTTTGTTCTTCCTGCTTGTCGAGAATATGTAGAAAGTAAAAAGAAATAGAAAAGTGAATTGAAATATCTTGGAGGCTATAGGTTTCACAGTTAAAGGTAATGAAGCTGCAAGACTTTATCCTGCACTGACATGGGATTTGGGATTTTCTTTGAAAAACTAAATGTCCTACAGGTTATTTATTTTACTCTTTTTCTAAAATTTATTAACATTAAGTATTAATAAGAAAAACATAGAAATGTTTTAAAGACAAATCCCCTATTCATATATTTATTCTTTTCATTTACCCCATATCTTCCCTCTTTTACTCAACAACAAGCTGATTTATTGTCGTTAGATGATTCTTGAATTCATAAAAAAAAAAATTGGAAAGTGTTTTTTTTTTTTGTCGGACTACATGATTTCTGACAAATTTCAGGAAAATAAATAAATATATCCCCTTTTCAGATTTTAAGAGCGCTTAATGCAAAGTCCACTTCTATAAAACTATGAATTATTTGTCCAGATTATCTAAGACCTCATCACTTAATTGTACAATATATAAACATAAATAATGTGTGTGTATTTGCGTATGTGTGAAAGCGAAACTGAATAAGCAGTTATCGGATTATACTCTCGCCATTCTTTGGCTGAAATACTGCCAACATGGCTTTAAACAATTATCAATCAATCATTCAATCAAAGAAATAATCAGGGTTTTATTTTGCAAAGTACAGGTTATGAAATTCATTCAATACGTTTCTCTAATGAAAACAACAGGGTGAAAGAGTTACAGCTATGTGCAACAGTAACAGTCAATCTCTGAAAAAGGACAAAATTGCAAACAAAATACAAACCAAAATTCGACTTAGAACATTTTGACCAACATAAATGCTGGAATAAAGCAGAATAATTGTAGTATCAGACATTACAAAGTTTCTCCGTAAAGTCCTCTTGTTATTGTGATATATGATGCCTTCAATAACCTCAGGATAAAATTGTTAAAAGGTCAATAATTAAGACATAATTTGCAATTAATTCAGGTATAGATAAAGTACTTTATAATAAATAATTATATGCAATCTTGTTGGCATGCATTGACTAAATTTAAATCACATCTTTTTGACTTCTTGTGCTTTTTTTCTCAAACATTACACGATTTCTGCAAATAAATGTAATGTTATTTCATGCAAAAAATGAAGTAGATAATGTCAAGTTCTTACGCTGTTTTTACTCAAAAACCACATCGTTGACCTTCAGATTTTTTGTGTGCATTCTTTAAAGGATTAAAAAATATTTAATTTTAAGTGAAATAAACAAATTTTGCAATGGTCAGATATTTATAATCAGCATTTTACAAAATTTGACACTATTAAGAAAAAGAACAGGAAATAATTTATGGCTTAAAATGTGTAGGTAATATTTAGCATTTGTTTAAAAATGTATACCTCTTCTGAATATAATAAATTAACTGTCCAGAAAAAGAAGAAGGTAGAAGATCAATCAACTAATAATGCAGACATGGGTTTTCAACATTGGACTGTCCATACTTTGGAAATCCTTTTTTGATGCAGGCACATCGCCATAACAACATTATGACCCTATGATTTTTTGGCAATTTTCAACTCAATATTCAACTTGTATTTATATAAGATTCACTCTTTTAAAAAATTTGCAAAAATATGAATGAGCATTTGAATAGTGTGATCTGTCTTTAATTTCTTGCTAATTTGCAACAAATAGGCTATAATGGGAAAACCACATAATTAATCCCTTTTTATATAAATGAAGACAAAACAAAAATATGAACCAAAATTCTAAAATATACAAAAGTTGCCCTGCTGTAAAGTTTATGTAATCTTATAACAAGTGTACTGATTTCCATTGTGTTCGTCTTTGATAAGGTGAGACACTCAGTTATGTGAAACATACTTCAGACATAGTTTGAGACTCTCAGTCTAATTCTGTATTCTTTAAACCTAAATTTTAAATCTAATATTTTTCAACCAACATCTGTACTGAGAAAAAATCCATCAAAATGATTTTTATCTACAAACCTGGTATGCATGTACATAGCTGAAGAGCTGCATTACAAGTGCCATGTAGGGAACAATCTTCCAGTTCACC
>JAULBM010335101.1:0-12834 GCA_032357055.1 Geukensia granosissima
TGTGTTTGGTTTGAACTGGCTGGGGATCGAACCCACACTGGAGGCGAGAACGCTAACCATTACATCACCGAGGCAGTCAATGATGGACAAAGACCTGCAAAAAAAAAGCTATTTGTAAAAGCCCTTACATCTTCCGTATATCCTGATACCATTCATCTTCTGACATGTTTGTTAAGCAATGTTTGACAGAATTTTGCTGTATTTGTTGAAATTGTAAGCACTGAAAATGGAAAGGCTTTCAATCCTATTTGCTTTCGTCAGATTTGGCTTCCTATTTCGATTTGAGTTCTTGGATCTCGCACTTATTATTTTTTAAATCTAATGCTACTTATAAGAGTTTACTCGATGAAATGTACATATACATTGTAGCATATCAAAATTTACTATATTTATTAAACATTGGTAGATTTGCATTTAAAAATCACCTGGTCGATGCCTCTTCTGGTGGACCAGAGTCCCCTAGGGTATTAACCAGCCAAGTTGTCATACTTGTCTGAAATGAATTTATCCAACAAAGTTATACAAAAAATTGCTGTATTTATTTAATTGTAAAGAACTGAAAATACGAAAAGACTTCGAAACGTATTGCACTTAGCAGCTTTGCCTACCGTCGGATTTCGATTTGTTTGGATTTGAGTACTTTTTTACATTTGGTAAATTTGTCTATAAATCATTATACAACCCTGAATGTTTTCCTTCTAATTAGTATTTACAACATTTGTAAGTCATTTTCAGTCTTTTAAAATTTTATTTTCTTACAAGTAATTCGAGCGAAAAGTATGTAAAAGCCGCCTTCACCTATATTACTATAAACTGACACTCTCACAATTAGGTAAAACCACAACATTTATTCCATGCAAAATATGAGGTTTTTATATTGATCGACAAAAACTTAAAGTAACAGTTGAGCTGCATCAAATAGGAACAGGCCTTATGCAGTTCAAATTTAGAGATGATTAATTGTTATGTATTGGGTCAAAATAAGTAGGAGAACCCACACTGAGAGCAGAAAACCACCTACTACAAATATAAGTTTTTCAAAAATTTCAAAATATAACTTGATACCCTGCAGCATTCATGCTTTTTTGTTCGCCTTTTGAATGAATGACACCTATTCATGAATCTATGTGAATATAAGGCTGATTTCTATCCGACGAAACTAAAAAAAATTGTAATGGCCAACCAAATTGTACAGTTCTCTTTGCATTATCTTAAGACACTGCAGTAGACCTTCGCATTTTACTTCCATCAATCTGGTGGTCTGCTGTATCAAAGAAAGGTCTTTTGGAGAAAAGTCATCACGTTCCATGTAAAACATTGAAAGTCTTTGATTTCATGTAAATATAGTAAAACAATAGTGAAAGTAGTACAAGTATCGCAAAAAAGGTTGCTCCAAGAATCGGTATATTGATCATAGCGATGATTTTCAAGGCTTTAGAGAATACTGCTGTAAGTGTTCATTGTTCTTTCAATCTAATTTGCCATTTTCCTTAAAGAGTAGAATAACTTCTGCTAGTTTCAACCCTTAATCTCACTTAATATTGAAAAGTCGTTTATAAATGCGAGCAATTCACCTTTTGATTTCAGGGCAGGGAAATGCATGGAAATGTTTTTACCTGTGCTTCGCAGGCAGAACTTCATGCAATGCAGATTAAATTTCTTCACCAAGATTATTCTGTCAAAGGAACATGTTATTCTGGTTAATTTTTTATGCACTATCTCAGCAAGATTATTTCTGGCCAAAATATGAGGCAACAATGTTTAAAGATAAATCACCCACTCAGAAAATCAATTGATTCTTGTCTAACTGATTCCTCCTGAGGGAAAGCTACCACAGTAACAATTCAGTTTGTCACCCGTTGCATGAAAATTTTACCCCATGTACCAAATAACTGAACATATACAAGTTTGGTCAGGTGCTTGCCTAAAAGGACATTTGTTTGCTTCGTTGTTTTGTTTTATTATTTTCCGGAAAAAACCCATAATATCCTGAAATTTAAGATATACCCTGCAAATGGAAAACTTCGGCCATATAAAATTATATAAATTAATATAAAATATTATTTTATGATTTTCTGTGATATAAGTATTCATTTGTCGTCTTAACGTTCTTCCAGAGTTACATTATAATCGACCAACTGTAACTTTATTTTGGACATATCCAATACATTATAATCGGTCAGCAATATCCAATAGAAAATCATCAAACAAAAATTGTATCCATCAAGGAATTGTTCAATAATTTTCTGCCTCAAACACACCGTCAACATATTTGTCCGAAATAGTTTTATCATAGGACCCTGCCCGATACAAAATGATCCACTTAACATACACATATAGAGGTTTCGGGTAAATGTAAAGAGAATGATACTTAAATTTAAGGCAAAAAGGGTTCGTAGCACAACATATCATTTATATGATAAATATTTTTTAGGTAACCAGAGAACATCTTGAGGCCATGAATCTGAATCGTCAAGTGGTAAAGGAACGTCAAAGTCATCAATTATTTCAAACGGAAAGAACTCCATTTCCATCATAACGGATTTTATCATTTTTGCAGATTCGCGTTTGACATGCCACGCCCATTCCATCAATACACCATGAACGTCCAAATGATTAAAGAATTTTCTAGCACCTAATAAAACTCGATGTTCATGTCCTTCGACGTCGATTTTTACAAAAACTTTTCTAAACTGATTTATTTGAGGCAGATCTAATATATCGTCTAGTGTTGCAGAAAATTCCTCTACAGTATCGTTGCTGAAGTAATTTTTATATTGTTTCTTCATTTTTTCCCAAATTCCATCCGAATCCACATGAATAGATCCGAAATCATCACTATTCGCACTGTATCGAAATGTTCGTTTTCCATGAGCATCCGATATGACATTGTGAATTAATGTAATTCTTTGTCCCATGTTTAAATAATGTGCCGATGCGCAAACGTGTTGAATGTTCGATTTGGCGGCATCAATGGCGATTGAAACACGCCCAATTAATGCGGCGGATATGCTGTGTTGACCAATGTTTGTACCAATGTCTATGAGGTTAAGCTGAGGGTCCCTCTTTAACTCGGATAACACCCTATTTATAGTTTCACGCTCGAATGCACCTGTTCTATTAATAATCGAAGATGTTGTAATATGTTTCAGTACTTTCACATGACATTTAATCTTCTACATCTGTTAATTTAAACATTAGCCTGCTGATCTTACAGAACTGTAAACCACATCCGTTAGCTTATCATTTATGTTTGACAGTTTCACATACACACCTCTATTATGTATGTTTTGTTTTATGAATGAAATTCCTCTCTGTCTGGTATTTGGTTACTTTAGTAAAGTCATGCAAACTGATTAGACGCTTGTTCTGTTATTGCCCTGACTACCAATATTATAACATGGTGTCAGGTGAAACGTAATTTCACTTTAATACAGTGAAATGGATAAAATAAAGCCTCCAAATCCTTTGTCCTTAGAGGGAAATGTAGCTGAAAACTGGAGAAAGTTCAAACAAAGATTCGAACTTTATTTAGCAGCAACTGAATACGACGGCAAAGATGACAAAATTCAATGTTCTGTGTTTCTACACACAATTGGAGACGATGCTTTGGAAGTATATAATACATTTGAGTTCGCGTCAAACGATGATCGAGTAAAATTGGATGTCGTAACAGGCAAATTTGAGGACTATTGCAATCCACGGAAATACGTAACATTTGAACGCTATAAATTCTTCACGTATGCACAGGGACCTACAGAGACAATTGACCAGTATGTAACTGAATTGAAAGTACGCTCAAAGTCGTGCGAATTCGGTGCCTTAAATGAAAGTTTGATAAAGGACAGAATTGTCTGTGGAATAATTAGTAACCAAGTGAGAGAACGACTATTGCGCGAGCCAGACTTGAATCTTAAAAAAGCTGTGGATATATGTAGAGCTGCAGAAGTATCGAAAGCGCAGATGAAATCATTCACAGAGGAGGAAAAGGTTCACGCAGTAAAAAAGAAAACTGTACACACAGATAAACAATTTAAGTCGAGAACTATTAACTGTAAATACTGTGGAAGTGTACATGAACCGAGGAAATGTCCTGCTTTCGGCAAATCTTGCAAGAAGTGTAATAAGAAGAATCATTTTGCGAAAGTATGCCGCTCACAAAGTGCGTCCAATTGGAAATTTGACCAGAAGAAGAAAGTACATACAATCGAGGATTCGGATACGGACAGTGACAATGAATTTTTAGTCAATACCGTAGCAAATGCTTCAAAGAAAGACAAAGATTGGATTGTCAAAACATCAATCAACAACAAATTTGTGAATTTCAAAATAGACACAGGATCGCAGTGCAATATATTATCGAAATCGTTGTACGACAAAATATCTTCAGGGAAATTAGCAAAGTCTAAATCAAGGCTAGTATCATACAGTGGACACCGGATCGACACAACCGGGAAAGCAAATTTGTCGCTATGTTATAAAGGAAAGTATTATGTAGCCGATTTTGAAATTGTGAGTGAAAATTCAGAGCCTATTCTTGGATTATCAACCTGTCTAGATTTGAAATTAGTAAAACGTGTGAATTCTGTATCAGGAAATCAGGATCCGAAATTACTAGTAAAGGAATATGAGGATTTATTTCATGGCTTAGGATGCTTACCCGGAATTCATCATATTGAAATAGATAAATCCGTGAAACCCGTTGTGCATCCACCCCGACGTGTGCCGTTTGCGCTTAAACGTAAAGTGAAACATGAATTGGAGAAAATGGAACGTGAAGAAGTAATTGAGAAAATTGAGGAACCAACTGACTGGGTTAATTCTATGGTCGTAGTTGAAAAACCAAACAAAGTAAGGATCTGTTTAGACCCGAGGGATCTCAACAGGGCTATTAAACGTCCTCATTATCCCATGAAAACCGTTGAAGAAGTTGCAACACAACTAAATGGAGCTACAATATTTTCGAAACTAGATGCTTCATCGGGATTCTGGACTATCAAGTTGGATGAAGAAAGTTCGAAACTTACGACATTTAACACGCCGTTCGGCAGATACAAGTATAAAAGACTGCCGATGGGAATTTCAAGCAGTCCGGAAGTGTTCCAAAGAACTGTTTCACAGATATTCGAAAATATCGATGGAGTTGATGTCATAATTGATGATATTTTAATCTGGGGAAAAAATGTGGATGAGCACAATAGGAGACTAAAGCTAGTTTTAGACAAAGCCAGGTCAGTAAACATTAGATTGAATAGAGACAAATGTAAGATAGGGGTACCTGAAGTTACTTACATTGGCCATACCTTCAGTAAAAAGGGGGTAACTCCTGATCAACAGAAAGTAAAAGCGATAAATGACATGCCCGCACCAAAAGGCAAGAAAGAATTACAAAGATTCATGGGAATGATTAATTATGTAGGAAAATTTATTCCGAATTTGTCGACAATCAATAAACCACTGAGAGAATTATTGGAGAATAAAGTAGAATGGCACTGGACCGAAAAACACGAAGAATGTTTCAATAATCTGAAAATTTTGTTGACAAACGCACCTGTTTTAAAATACTTTGACACTGAAGAAACTGTAACATTGTCAGTTGATGCATCGAGTGAAGGAATAGGAGCTTGTATTTTACAAAAGGGACAGCCTGTTTCGTTTGCGTCTGTTTCACTGAATGAATCACAACGCAATTATGCCCAAATCGAGAAAGAACTTTTAGCTATAGTTTACGGATGTCAGAAATTTCATCAGTATATTTATGGAAGAAAAACGGACGTTGAAACTGATCACAAACCGCTTGAAAGTTTGTTCAAAAAATCACTCGCCAATGCTCCGAAACGTATTCAGAGAATGATGCTTAAAATACAGTGTTATGACTTAGATGTGAAGTACAAACCAGGAACTGAACTTTACATTGCAGATACTCTTAGTCGTGCTGCAAGCGAGACAACTCTAGATATTTTAGACACTTACAACATAAACACTATCATGAAAGGAAAAGTTACGGATGATAGACTTGATAAACTAAGAGATGAAACTTCACAAGATAGTCACTTACGTGTGTTGAGAGAAACTGTTCTAAATGGATGGCCAAACAGCAAATCGGAATGCAATCCATATGTTGAATCATACTGGAATTATCGAGATGAGATTACGATAGATGACGGACTTTTGTTGAAAAATGATAGGATAATTATTCCAGTTTCATCACGTAAGTTAATTTTAGAGCAATTACATAGTGGACATTTAGGTATAGAGAAGACCAGAATGAGAGCGCGTGATATCGTATTTTGGCCATGCATGAATGTTGACATTGCCGACATGATAAACAAATGTGAAATTTGTAACAAATACAGAAATTCTCAATGCAAAGAACCACTTTTGCCTCACGAGGTTCCATCTAGACCATGGCAGAAAGTTGGAATGGATCTGTTTGAATTCAGTAAACACAATTACTTATTGATCATTGACTACTATTCAAAATTTATTGAGACCACAAAATTGCCCAATCTGCGAAGTTCGACTGTTATTGAACTTATCAAGCCACATTTTGCACGGCACGGAATTCCAGAAACTGTTATCTCCGATAATGGGACACAATTCTCAAGTTCTGAGTTTAAATTATTCGCAAAACAGTACAATTTTAATCATATCACAAGTTCGCCAAGGTATAGTCAGAGCAACGGAATGTCAGAACGAGCCGTTCAAACCATCAAACGTTTATTTAAGAAATCCAAAGAAGAAGGAAACGACCCATATTTAGCATTGCTAGAACTCAGAAATACGCCAATTCAGGGATTAGGATCACCAACACAATTACTTTTCGGAAGAAGAACTAGAAGTATTTTACCAACAACAGAACATTTATTAAAACCGCAACTGTGTAAGAATGTGAAAGAAAACCTCCGAAATAAACAGAAAATTTCAAAGGATTATTATGACAAACACTCAAAACACCTACAAGATTTTAAAAGAGGGGAAAATGTCAGAGTTCAAATCGAGGACAAATTATGGAAACCAGCAATAATACAAGAAAAACATACAAATCCAAGATCATATACTGTTGAAACACCGGAAGGACAAAAGTACCGAAGAAACCGCAAGTTTATTAGGAATACTAATGAGGAATTTACACCTACTATCGATGATCATGATGACACATTGCCGATCAGTGATAACATCAAACCGTCAGATACTAAAGATCAAAACATTCGCACTTCTAGTGGTCGTAAAGTGGTATTTCCATCTAAATACAAGGACTTTGTAACAAAATTCTAAGTTTGTGTTTATGAATTGGTGGTAAAGACCAATTCCAACGGTGGGTTATGTGCTTGAACCTCTAACCCCAAATTCGCGATCGTACCGCTGTGTAAATATGCATTTGTTCAGTTTTGTGACAACAATTTTAGTGCAAAATATTTAATCGTTTATATCTGCTTATTAGAACTTTAAATTCAGTTTGTTTTGACAGTTTCAATTTATATTTTAATTTGAAGTCCGTGTTTAATTAATTTTACATGAACATATTTTTAATCTCGGGAAGAAAGATGTTGTAATATGTTTCAGTACTTTCACATGACATTTAATCTTCTACATCTGTTAATATAAACATTAGCCTGCTGATCTTACAGAACTGTAAACCACATCCGTTAGCTTATCATTTATGTTTGACAGTTTCACACACACACCTCTATTATGTATGTTTTGTTTTATGAATGAAATTCCTCTCTGTCTGGTATTTGGTTACTTTTAGTAAAGTCATGCAAACTGATTAGACGCTTTTTCTGTTATTGCCCTGACTACCAATATTTCCAACAAGGTATAACATGTTAGCATCGGTACCCATATATGTTCAGGCCAAGTTCTTGAACATTGCTTTTTAACATTGAGTTCAATGGAAAATGTCGAACCGTATAGTGAGACCAGATGTATGCATCCCTGGTGACGAAAATCAGGAATATAGACATGATAGACATTACAGGATCGTAAGAAAAATCTGACACACAGAAGGAGGATCACCAACACAAAAATAAAACAAAGATAAAAAATAGCAGGGAAGGGTTGCCACTTAGAAAACAATTTAAGAAATAGATTCTATTTAAAATGGACTTCACAATTATTTGCCTTGGACTAGAAAATCATATACAGGTAATTTTACCTCCCTCCACTATGCATCAGTTATTATCCTTTCAACAAATCCTGGATTTAATCTTTAAATACGCAAGTTAATTTTAATAGCCCAGCAGTACAGTTGAGATCAAAAGAGCTTATGTAACCCTTACACACAATTATCTGGTATATAACTTGTAAAAGAATTATCTTCTAATGACTATTGTGTACCCCCACGAAAGTATCACAGATAAGTTTTGTAATATCTTTTATATTTACATTTAATCTCTCCACAGACTTACAATATTAAAGCAAGACAACTGAGATCATCTGTTTTTGTTGAAAAGTATATTTTGAAGTTTCTTATCGTTTTAAAGATAAGTCCAGAGTGAATCCGATAATGAAATTCTCGGACTTCTTCTTCATTGTTACACCGGAAGTTGATTTTAGATTGGAATGTTTTCTAAACAGCACAAATTATGTGATGAAAATGTTGCTTTCACGTTTTCCCCTTTAATATTACAGATTGCTTACATTTAAGGTAAACGACGGAAGATTAAATTTGTCAAGAAATCCAGATATACTCAATGAGTTGTTACTTAAAGTCGAGAATTGATCAAAACAAGATTTCAAATGGTATCCAAGAGCAAATTGTACAACAATTTACACAACCTCTTTATTTATTTACAATAAACACAAAACCATATTTCAGTTTGGTACAATAAAATTCGGACTATTTTCCATTAACTTGCTGAAAAACAGCATCCTGAAATGCTTAGCCTTAGATAATTGCAGCAGCAACTTTAGCTCAACATAAATTATAAATATGAAACAGGTGTGGCCTGTAAAGTTTTTGGTATTTACCTGAAGAAATGGTGGGAGAAACTCACACAAGCATCTGCACTTTTATTTTGTCATTTTATTTCAACAATTATTGATAATTTGATAACATGTTTATTTGTTTTTAATTTTAAAATTTAATTTAGGGTTTTCTGTTATTTAATTTACATGTATGTTGTTGAATGTTCATTTTCATTTGAGATTTGGGATGTGGTTTTCAGCCACAACAGTATCCCTGCTAGACAACTGTTGTAATATTGTGAACCCACTACATGTATCTGCCATCTTGTTGACAGTTGTAAATCATGTTGGATGAGTGTGATATACAATGGAACAAACAGGTTACTTGATTTGATCTGTAGACCCACAACCTATCAGACAGTGAGGGGTGAAACTTCTTCAAGTCACCTAAGTTATCTTTCATCTTAATGGTTCAGGCTAATTTTAATCTGAAATACTTTCTTTAAGTAATTTTTGTCAAATATTCATCAAAAACATGCTTTGTGATCATATTTCTCAATTCCAGAGTTTTTGCTAAAAAAAAGTTTTTTATTTTGCAAATAGAAACTTATATACTACACTGTAATTCCTCCCTTATAAACCACTGATTACAAGTTTGCATGGTAAGTTAAAAGTTAATTTAATGCTAACAAATGACTAAATCCTTAAAGAATTTCGATTCAATTCAAATAATTTCTCCAACATTTATTCCAAAAAATTTATAGACATCATCATGTCACGCTTTCAAATAATATACAGGTGTATGTAGATCAGATGATAATTTAAAGACAAAAAATAACATTGTCATTTGGTTTAATTGTCAATTTTATCAACGGTACAGACTAACAAGTTGTGTATGGGAGATAATTCTTAATAACTGATTTTTTGTAATCTTGTTAATTATATTTCAGGTTATGTCTCAAAATAATTAAATACCCTAATAATAAATACCCTAATAATAAGGGTTTCCCAGTTCCAGTAATCTTGTCAGAATGATTTCTTTTTGGCTACATAATCTGTTAATTTGAACTTATCATATGCAGATTGTAAACAAAATGTGGAACAAATTTAGAGTTAGGCCAGTTCAAGTAAATCTTTAGATTCTCATGCCCACAACCCAATCTCTTACAGGCCTGTCCAAATTTTTTGATAAATGGAAATTACAATAGTGGAAAAAACAATAAATAAAAAACTAAATCTGACCGCCCGCCATTAATTTTTACTTTAGGTCGATAAGAACGTAATAATTGACTTGATATGGCCTTACATGTGAGTGGGGACAAGAATATTGACAGGTACATGTTAATAGTGTTTAAGTTATCAAAAGGCACTAATCCTAGCAGGAGGAAAGTTGCACACACACTACAAATTCAGGTCTGGTACAAAAAAAGTTTGTCCATTTAGATTTTTACTTGATTTGATAAACAACAATATTCACCTGGACCATGTAGGGTTAAAGCCAAGAAAACCAAGAATAAATAAAAACTTTTATTGCAGGTCATTGTGCATGTACATGAAAATTTTAAAGTTATTTTGTGGGTCCTTTTAGAGTTTTATGCCTCATTGTGTTAAGTGTAAGCTTTTTCAGAACCTTTCCGGGTGCAAGTTTGTTCTGGAATTTTGTTCCTTAATTGTTTCATTTCATTTATTTAACTGTTTGTATTTTCAAGTCTATTTGGAGCTTCCTTTTGATTTCATTCTTGAGGTCTGCTATTATTTAGAAGTCCAGTAGCCTAGTTTGTTTTTGGAACATTATTTTAGAAATTAAGGTCTGTTGTTATGGATTGTATTTAGAGTTTGTCCCTTTTTTGTCCATTTAATGCTTGCTTGTTGGTGTTGTTTTACGGCCCATTTAGGGCTTGCCTAGTTTTCATTGCCCATAGTTTCAGTTCCATGTTTGCCCATAGTTTCAGTTTCATGTAGAGCTTTGCTAATATATCCTGACATGTTTACTTAAAAAAAAAAACTGTTTCATTTTTGGTCCAATTAGAAATTGCCGGATGATGTGTGAGGTTTTTTTTGGGATGTGGAGTACAAGTAGAATTGCCTCATTTTATAAGAGTTTTTTTTTTTCTCTCACTCACATGAATTTAGAAACTGCCAAATAGTGTGAATTGATTTTTTAAGGTTACAGTCTGCCTGGTGGTGGTGTTTTTTTGCAGGTCCATTTGTTTCTTTCCTGAAAAACTGCACTTATTGATTAAGGATGGAATTTGAAATACAACATTTTAATATAAACAAGTAAAAAAAAGAATTTTGATATTATGTACCATTATTATTGGTAAAACAATAGATTGAGTACACAGTTTCTGCATTAATGTAAATAAATAACATCATGTGAATTGTATAGTAAAGTCTGTTTAGTGTAAATTCTGATATAGAATGAGTAATAATTATTGATTACAGGTGACTTCAGGTAGCAGTATTGATTCTCTCTGTTCTGCTTTTATATCTATTATTTGTAAAAGTAAGTTGACAACCAAAAATATGCATCTGGGAAAATTAAAGACATGAATAAAAATGAGAAATTGTTTTATCATGTACAATTGTCAGTTTAATTGGCTCATCTCAATGAAAAGGATTCCATCTTTATTGAAGACCTTGTGAAGATCTCTAGATGATAAACTTTTGTGGTATTTTATTGAGATGTGGTCTCCTTGACATTAATGCCATATCTTTCCTATTTCAGAAGATAAAATCTTTGAACAATTTAACAATCTTGTGTATTATACCCCTATAGAGATACTGAACACTGTATATACATAGTGTATGGTGTATTATACCTGTATACTGTATATACACAATGTATGGGGTATTATACCCGTATAGAGATACTGAACACTGTATGTACACAGTGTATGGTGTATTATACCCCTATAGAGATACTGAACACTGTATGTACACAGTGTATGGTGTATTATACCCCTATAGAGATACTGAACACTGTATATACACAGAAAGTAATTATGATATATATACCAGATGGTTATTTATTAGATTTATTTGTGATTATTATTTAATGATAAATTGATAAATGTTAGAATTGTTGGTTTTTTGGATATGTATTGTACAGTTGTAGATTCTGCTGTTAAAGTACATTACTAGTGAACACAAATTATTGTGGTCTACAAAAACATTATTTGTTCATGTGTTGACCACTCTGGGATTCATGATTTCATATTCACTACTTAATTTATGATACAAGACATTTCTTTTGGTGCTGAATTTTGTTATCTTAAACCACAAAATCAATGAAAATAACCCAATACTTTAACAAGTTTCTCAGGTTATACACAATATATATGCACTAACTTAGAGTATTTATTATTACATTGTTTTTACACACATGAGCAAGTTAAATAGCTTTTTGTATATATATGTATTTTTTTTTCAGAAGTCATCCTAGTCTAATGATGGGTTAAGTACAAAGATCAAGATTACAGTGGCAAGAACAACACAATGACCACTGAAGATCTACTGACCCCTGGGGTGGTCATCAAAGAACGATGGAAAGTTGTAAGTATAGGAGAGATGGGGTTTCAATACTGAAGATCTACTGACCTTTGGGGTAGTCATCAAATAATGTTGGAAAGTTGTAAGTATAGGAGGGGGTGGGGTTTTCACCACTGGAGATCTACTGACCCCTGGAGTGGTCATCAAAGAATGATGGAAAGTTGTAAGTATAGGAGGGGTGGGCTTTCACCACTGAAGATCTACTGACCCATGAGGTGGTCATCTAAGAACGATGGAAAGTGCTAAGTATAGGAGGATTTCACCATTGATGATCTACTGACCCCTCGGATGGTCATAAAAGGAATTCGAAGATACCAAAGGGGCAGACAGAAATCATTAAGTCGAGGACAGACAAGACCATGGCCAACAAAA
>JAULBM010335112.1:0-12834 GCA_032357055.1 Geukensia granosissima
CTGAAAAATTATTAAGTCAAGGATTTTGTTACAACAAATTGATTAAAACATTCACTAAATTCTTTCATAAATATAAAGATTTGGTATCAAAATTCGGATGTATTTGTAATCACCTTATAAAACATGGGATATCACATCCTACGTTTTACGGAAACGTGGTAAATTAAGTTCGGAATTTAAACAAAATCCACCTGGTCTTAAAATTCATCTTTGTATTTCGGGGCCTTTTACAGCTTCCGTTATGGTATGGACTCTTAAACCAGATCGATTGTCGTGTTTTATGTATAGTTTCACATTTTGTACTTCGAAGCCTTTTACAGCTTCCGTTATGGTATTGACTCTCAAACTAGAGTCCATACCATAAAGGAAGCTGTAAAAGGCCCCGAAACACAAATTGTGAAACTATACATAAAACACGACAATCGACCTAAGCTCGTCAAATGGAATCGGATTCCATCCAGGTTGACAAAAGCCGGTAGATGTAAATAATAAACCTTCCACTTAATCTTAGAGCTTTTAAATTAAAAAAAACCTTGTCAAAACGAATGAGACCCATGTTGTTTAAAATAAATGGAGATCTCTAGTGGCTAATTTTTAAAGTCTTTTTTGACATGTGACGTGGTCTCCTTGATTTCCACATTTTCTTTCATCTTTTTGGATTCTTCGTCATTTCGAATAAAATGTCATAATTTTTTTGGAGACAGAATCATCCAGACTTGTTTTTCTAAACTGATTAGGTCAATTGTCAAATTTTATGTATAGTTTCACATTTTGTATTTTGACCCCTCTCACAGCTTCCTTAAGGGTATGGATCCCGGGTCATTGCAGAAGTCCTTAATGTGACTTGTTAAATTTAACTTCGGCTGTTGGATGGCTGTCTCATGGACAATTATATCATTTCTTATAATATTTTTTTATATTCATTTACTAACGTCGTAGGAAAAAATCAAATATTAATGTTCAAACAAACTTTTAATTTGAAATGTGTAATTGATTTATAATAAAATTTTCAATGAAAAGAGCACTTTTTATATGTCTGTCAAGTTCATTCAATATACAGAAGAAAACAGAAAAGAATATTTGATTAAAGTGTCACATACCAATTAAACCGTTTACAATTCATATATGTTAGCATTTAATAATATACAATAAATCATCGACATTTCAAGGTATTGCATGATCCCAAGGCGAACGCTGTCAGTATCTACATTCAGTTTTCAAAAATAAAGTAAAATAAATTTAATTCCGCAAAGTCACAACGTCTTCTGCGGTAAAAGTTTGTATATAATAGTTTTGTAAGAATTTGTTGTATATCAGAGTATGTCACGATAAACATAAATTTATCCTGTAACTCAAGTTAACCACAATTTTCATTCAAATTACTAGCTTTCCTAATTAGTGACAATCGTAAATCTGAATATAACTCGCGATTAGAAGAAATTAAAATTCATCTTCAACACAATGTCTCAATGTCACCTGTATCAACATTTACGATTTTCTAAAATTGTCTTTGGCCTGTTGTTCAACCAGTCTTAGTTGCTTTTACAACCACTTCTTATTATTCTTAATAAAATTTATTAAAAAATTATAACAACATCATGAAAAAACAAAATAACTAGTTCAAAAGTAACACTATGAAATTGGGCTCAATTCAAGTTAAATAAGTGAAATATTATTGTGAAAATGACCATTTTAATCGTAAAAAAATGTACCTTGTTCATGCCTGTGCTGTAGGGCAATTAATCATTTTGGTATTGCATGTTCAATACACATTGATGAGACATGCACTGTAATTAAACAGTCATAATTCAGACTCTCAGATCCGGTCATTGTCATGTTAATGTATTTGTTTATTGTTTCAAGTTTAATGACCTTTCATTCCACAGGATAATTTATTTATATGGTTTTTTGAATTCATGTATTGTATATTAGATATACTTCTATGATGACTGACAGAGATGCACTTCGATGTTGACTTCCATTCTTACCAGCATTAAAGATAGTACACCTTGCTTGCGTCTTGCAACCAAATAAAATAATCATAAATTAATTTGCAACCCTCAACTACAACGTCAATCTTAGAGAAAGAATGGGGGGATACGGCCTAATACATAAACATGTAAAAAGACAGGACGCACAAACCAAACATCTAGTGTAGCATAAGTTCCAAAATTATTATCAATTACTTTATTAAGACAGATAATTTTCTACATGACTACACTGGAAAGCGTATTATAACTTTGCATAAGTTGTCTATTTCAACATCGAGTCTTACGTAATGCTACCATCTGAATTCAGCAAATAAGATTTCGAAAAATTGCCGACAGATAGAAGTCAGAAGACAAGACAATTAAGAGCATGGCCAACAAATTGAAACGAAAGACAAACACAGAACACACAACACTACACTGAAAACTAAAGCTGGAGTAACATGAAACCTACAAAAACCAAAATGAGTTCCTACTATTTCTATTACAAAATAACTATTTAAACAAATTCAAAAAGTCCACAAACTCTTTCAACGCGCATAAACACTCTTCGATCCGCACAAACAACTTGCAACAGTTAACTACAAACATAACTTAAAACGGATAATTTTCACACACCCTCAAACCTGCCATTAATAATTTTTATGCAGCCATTCTTAATATCTAGCTTAGAATAATATTGTTTTGATACTTTGACTGCTGTAGTATAAACAATTAGGTAAGCCATTTTGAATGTGTGTAGTGGTTGATGGTTTTTATCGTCCTACACAGCAAAATAATGCTCTCAGCCGGAAGGTCCCTGGCGGAACTTACGGTATTGATGTAACTTATGTCGTCGGAACGTTGTTGGCATAACTTGTCAGGAAGCTCGGTTGAATTGTTGTAATTTCTCGATTTCAAGGTCGTTGTTTTAAATTGGGGGTGTGAAAGTTTTTAACGCCCTAAATAGCAAACTAATGCTCTCAGTCGGACGGTCCTATCGGACTTAATTATTTATTTAACTTGAATGAAAGTCTAAAAGATGTTAACATTTATTTTATTTTTGTTTGGAATGTACCGCGTAATCTGCTTTTGTACTATCGGAAAAATTGTGACGCCAGATTGTCCCATAAATTAACCAATCACCAACCATAATTACTCTATGAACCAACCAATCAGATCCAATACAGAAAACCGCATTTCTTGGTTAATCAATGTAAACATACAGGATCAACGTGTGTTTCTTTTTAACCAGTATTTTCTTGTTTCAATGCAATTGATTGCCTTTGATACTATTTTTCTAAACGGCATTGCATCAAGTACATGTACAGAACATTTTCTAGCGGCAACCACAGATATTGTAATAATGAGTTAAAGTACCATTTAAAAGTATAAGATCATCTTCGATTTCGTAATATATGCAAGATCAACCATTGCTGAATAATAAACCAACTCATATTTTCTAACAGTGCACTCAAGGCCCACAATATGTAATTCTAGAACTTCAGGAACCTTACAAGCTAATACTAAAATAAATCCAATGCTTTCGTACACGGGGTACCAAGATGCAGCAGTTTTACATTAATATCCTTTATTTTCATAAGTTAAAATATTATACCGAAATGGTTGTTCAACTGACGTTCGTTTTGCGATTATTTTGCGCATTGGTATGATTGTTGAAACAACTGGTCAGTTTTTTTTTTTGATGAATAAAAGAATACAGAAATAAACGAACAAAGTACACACAACTTAAAATCATTTTGCAAAATCCCTTAAAACTTCAAAGGTGTTGAAATTACCTAGCAAAACTAACTGTTTGTTTATGTCTTTCATTCTCATTCTCTGAAATCTTGGATTAAGTATCGTACGAATCAGTTGAGCTATTCATTTTTATTATATTCATGTATATACTCAATATGTTCGGTTTATTGCATCTTTATTGCTATGCTTTCCTGATTCAAATACATTTTGTAGAGGACATTCATATAAGTGTAACGTTAAAACTTTTCCCAAAATGCTTCAAGATTAGTAAATGTACGAAAATAAAAAGGGAAATCAAGAACAATTTGAACAAGGGTTGAATACTAATACACTTTTATCGGAAATCTACATGTTATTTTCCAAAAATCTTTTTTCAGGAACGTGCACCCCACCCCTAGATAATACCATATATAATTTGATCCACACAGTTATTTGTGAAAGGCTATATGCCTGGCAAAAATTAAGTTATTTACTTAAGTGATCAATGCCACTTTCATACTGTACAAAGTGAGGTAACTCAAACGCAGAATTTCAAACACAATAAGGTTTCACTTGGTCCCGTTTATCTATAGATATTTTTGGTTCTGATGTTTGTTCTTATTAATTATCATTGTATTTAAAGCGTCATTTGGTTTTAAAGAGTAATTGAACTTTCGGCTACATATGTATCAAACCGAATTTAGTGGCAGATTACAAATTAAAAAGTTATTTATTGCAACAAGTTGGTTAAGCTTGGCGTTGAATTAATTCGGATGAGATATATTTTATATAAACAGTCATTACCTTTCCTTATGTATCGAAAAGATGTTTGATATAGTTATCACTGGCTGTCAAATTAATAAGCAATTCAGGTTGTATCAACTATACAGAGATTTATATCGGATATACTGTTCCAATTGCAGAATTTTGGTTAGACAGAAGGTATCTTTCCGACAATTGTCGTAGTCTTTAGCAAACAAACTAAAAAAGGATCCCTACAAACTTGTAGTTTAGTTCGATAAATAATACATATCATATTTGACATTGTAACCTAATTTTCTTGCCACTTGTATTTACAATCTAATATTGACTCTGCCCCTTTGGTATCTTCGAATTCCTTTTACACAAATACTAATTTACCTCTTTACGGTTCATTTAAAACGACTTCATTATTACAATTGTCATCCAGAAATTAATCTTAAACAATCAGATTTAATCACTGCAAGTATTTCAAGATGAAATATCTCCTTTTGTAAGTATATGAGTTCAGTGCTATTATGAATAAGGTATTTTTCTGAGTAACTTCAAGGTTCCCCGGTACAATGTTACAAGGGTCTGTACTTTTCTGAGTAACTTCAAGGTTCCCCGGTACAATGTTACATGGGTCTGTACTTTTCTGAGTAACTTAAAGGTTCCCCGGTACAATGTTACAAGAATTTGTACTATTCCGAGTAACTTTAAGGTTCCCCGTACAATGTATAAGGGTCTGTACTTTTCTGAGTAACTTTTAGGTTCCCCGGTACAATGTTACACTTGTCTGTACTTTTCTGAGTAACTTTAAGGTTCCCCGGAACAATGTTACAAGGATCTAGATCTGTAATTTTCTGAGTAACTTTAAGGTTCCCCGGTACAATGTTACAAGGGTCTGTACTGTTCTGAGTAACTTCAAGGTTTCCCGGTACAATGTAACAATAATCTGTAATTTTCTGAGTAACTTTAAGGTTCCCCAGTACAATGTTACATGGGTCTGTCCTTTTCTGAGTAACTTTAAGTCCCCGGTACAATGTTACAAGGTTCTGTACTTTTCTGAGTAACTTAAAGGTTCCCCGGTACAATGTAACAAGAGTCTGTACTTGTCTGAGTAACTTTAAGGTTCCCCAGTACAATGTTACAAGGGTCTGTACTTTTCTGAGTGACTTTAAGGTTCCCCGGTACAATATTACAATGGTCTGTACTTTGCTGAGTAACTTTAAGGTTCCATGGTTTATCTCATCACACTTCTTTGAAGTGTGTGAGAGTACGCTCATTAAAGTTTTGAAGGTGGGAATACACGAGTTACAACATTCACACTATAACCATGTAAAATGCAAAACTAATTTATTGAGGACATTGGTTTATATTGGTTTATCGTTTCCATCCGTGGATTTCAAAAGATCTTTTCCCTGGAGACGATGGTCCAGTCAGTCTATGAATCTCTGTAAAATATAAACAAAATATTATTGAAAAATATCTAAGTGAATTTGGAATAAAACAATATATATTGAAAAGAAAAATGAAAAATATTTCAAAGGTGTAGATCGCAGCGGCTACTTTCACTTTTGGAAAAATAATATTTTTGTTTACTTTTTACAATTATTCAACACAGACTCCCTTCAATTCAGACTTGCATATATCTCTCAGCTAAAAAGGTCCTCTAGGGCCAGTGCATCTTTACGGCATTCTGTGGATAGAGGCTAAGTGCTGACAATAAAGTCACTCCATTTATAGTGAAAAGGTCATCATATCTAATGACCGTTACCGTTTCACAAAGGTCATTTAATATATTTCCATTGTCGAAATTTCGATTCCATGCCTTTATTGCAATTGGCAGTTTTAACTGTAACCAATAATGACTAACTCCAGCATATAACACCTGGTAACACGACGGGAGCCTCAACAGGAACTGCTTCATTTAAGGCACAACTGATGTAACTTCATTTTTATTGAATTCATTTAACTCAAGCTTTAGTTTTTAGATATGTATATTTTGTACTTCAGTTTGTATTCTGTTTTGTTCTGTTGGCCATGGTCTTTTTGCTTTTCTAAATTAACGATTTTCGTCCGTAGCTTTGGTATCTTTGAATTCCATTTCCTAAACTTTCGCTATAATTATCAACACTTAAGTGTGAGTGTGTTCATTAAGTTCAATTCAATAAGATGTATTTAATACATCTACGAACCTCAATTCTTCAAAACAAATTCATTTGTAAATACTTACGAGAGTTTAAGTGGGCAACAGTAAAACCAGCATGTACTCTATTTCCATATCCAAAATCAGGACTTATTGACGGTTTTCTTTTAGTTCGAAAACTGCAAACATAAATTTTAATTCTGGTAACTAGTGCGATCGATTACAATGAAAAAAACTGAGTATATAATTATGATTTATACTGCTATAAATAGAGACAACCATAATAAAGTCAAATCATAGCCTTCTACAGGTTAACCTAAGGTCTTCAATAATGGACACCTGCCTACACCTGCCAGCTGTAAAAGCCCCTGAAATAAATGTGATGATATGTTAATGTAGAACAATATGCTTAATAAGTCAACATTGTAAAATAAGTAGCACTTAAACAACGACATCCACTGAATTACAAGTTTCTGGCTTGGAACAGGTATGTATGTGGCGTGGTTAAACATGTTTGAGAATACTCAACCCTCCCCTAACCTGCGACAGTGGTGTGACACACATTAAAATCAACTGCATACGATTTAGCATTCGAAGACGATACATACTACGGAGACGACAACAAATAAAACAAAATACAACAAAATGTACCGACCTCGAAAAAGTACTCGCTGTGTCTGTTACTAGTTCAAAACCCATTACACAGCTAATCTACGATATCAATCAAAATAAATCCAGCCGGACGAATTTTGTAAAAATATCATAATATCATTATTAGCAAAAAAAGGTATTATGCCAGTGGCATTAGTGGTCTACAGCATGTACGACAAAAATGTGAGAAAATTTTGACTAAAAGTAGTTTTGATGTAAGAGTCAATATTGATACCAAAGACATATAAAATTATTAAAAATACTGACAATCACAATGGTTGTGTTTAAATTTACTAGCTATATTTGCCCCATTTTCATAAAAGCGTGAGTGTGGTATTCCGTTTGTTATTATTTTTAGGTGCATCAAAAATGTAAAATTACAATTTTATATTAATGGATTTGGTAACTATTTTAACTTATTTATGGTCACAAAACCCTTTTACTTAACTATTAGCTGGTAATACAAAGTTAACTTTCATTAAAATCTAAAAGATTGCTGCATACACGGGCAAAACGGACTAGAACCGTATGAAGGAGCCAAAAGGGACGGCCCCGTCAAGGAAGGGCAAACCTTCGAAATGGCATGAGTTTTGATTTTACCTTCTGAAACAAACATTTTAATCCAGAAATAGACAATTGCTTTTATGATAATGAAAGACATGGGGTAAATGTTAGAGAGACTGAACTGCAATCGCGAGAAAAAAAACAGGAATTTAGAAATCTTTAGGTCTCAACAAGCCTTCAACAAGGGTTGAATACCATTTCTGTCCGGATAAGCTTTATTCAAAGTGAGTCTTGGCACCGGGGCGGTCTCCAGGGCTCGACCCACAGAGCTGCCCCAGCGCGAACTCTGGGTGGCGGATAGGGGAGGCCCTCTCGTTGGGGGGTTGCCAGGTTATAATACCGAAGGCCTGGCCGTGGACCATAGTGGGTGACGTGTGTGGAGAGTGCCACGTTAAAGACCCCTTTTTTAGTTTTCGAAAAAGAGAAGGGGTTTGATGTGATCAAAAATTTCAATTTACACAATAATTGGTTTTGCTGTTGTTTCTGTAATTATAATTCCCTGAATTGTGCAATTGGTGTGCTGTCGAGAGCGTTTTTCATGATTTCTGCGTTTACCTTTTCTTGTTTTTTTTTGTCAACAATATGCATGATGTCAATGAAGAGAGTTTTAGATATATTTCTTTTCCTTTAATATCATCAATAAGGTCTAGAGGATAAGCTGTCTGTGTAGTCTTTGTATCCAGTTCAATAAAGATGTCTGCTTGTAAATTGAAACATTTGTCGCCCAGATTGTCCAGCATATTGGATTCTGTAGTTTAGTTCCTTTCAATAAGGAGATAGATTGCATGCTTTGTTTTTTACGAAATCTCCTACGGAGAAGTAAGTGAAACAGTTTCTACCATTCACTGATAATACGATTTTATTGTGATTTTTTAACGCTTTTCCGCAGCTATATATCCATTCGTGTATTAACGAAACTGTGAACCTATATTCTAAAAATTAATCGAAGGGGAATTCACACTTATTCTTGGAAATACTATTTAAAGTGTTTGATAAGATGGAAAACTATATCATACCCCTCTTATAAAAAAGAAAAATGATCAGACATAAAATTTAATAAATGAAAAATTATAATACCAGTATAAAGAATATGAATCAAATATATGAATCATAAGAAGATTTAAAAGATGAAAATAAAAAACTGAAACAAAATTGAGTACCAATAGAGAAAAAAGATCATTATTAGATTATAACACGCCACTTTCCATAACAACCTTCGACCTATTTCGCCCCTCTAGCTTGAGCCCTTGTGGCCGATATGAGGCTTTCAGGATGATACCAGGTTTGGTTTGGAAAGTGATCTACCTATTACATATTTTGTACTTAATTTGTTATGATAATTTATTATTTATTTTATTATTATATATTATAAATTTATTTGAGATATAAATGCACATTATTAGTAGAAACGAAACATAGATTTATAGCATGTCGTTACAGTCGAAATCTACAATAAACGTGACGTCACAATTCGTAAGGGGCCGATATGGATTAACAATGTTAAATGCATATCGGCCCTCGTATCAGCCTTGACAGCATAAAAATTAAAGCGAAAGTTTTCCATTTTAGACATGAACTTATTTATCTCTATTAAAAATGTGATAAATAGTATTATGACATGGCCCACATGCAATGTGCAAGACTTCTCCTAGTCTTCATAAAAAGACAAAAAAGACATTCCTGGACTTCTGTTGCTTTAAGACGTTGAAAAGGCATTCGATATTTTTTATGTCAATATGCGGATGACATATGTATACAAATTTAATAATATATACTTTGAAAAATCTCAGATTGTTCTGGTTTGAGAGATAAAACCAAAACTTTATTGATCTGGTCCAAAACCTATTAAAAAGAAAAACTTTTACCAAATGTTATTTGAAATTGGAAACAGACAGGAACATTTATAATATTGGATAAAAAGTTTGATATTTTATAGGCAGATAAAGCGTTTTTGAACTTTGAGGAAAATATTAAGTCTTGTTAATTTTAATTTAATGGGTAAAATAACAGTGTTGAATTCGTTAGCCTTAAATATTCTTATCCAGTACCAAACTTTGGTGGAATATTCATTAAATTACTCTTTTTTAGAATTCGATAGTCAATTTACAAACAAAGATGTCCGACTAACTGAAAGTTTGTTTATTTCAGATTTCTATGATTTTTTTTAAAATTCTTCTTGTCTAAAACGGCTTGCTCTTATGGAACCAAAGTTTTTCACTATTTAATTTCTTTTTGCCAGATCTGTGCTCAACTAACAACCAAAAGGTTTTGTTCATTTTTTGTTGTATTCCACAAACAAGTATGTTTTTCTAAACAATTCCATCAAAGATACTACAGAAACAGAAAGGTTTGCTTCATACCTAACCTTACAACTAGACAATGACAGTAAGGTCGGGTAAAGAACAAAAATTTACGACAAGAGAAATGACTTTGATTTTCCCATTGTAAACTTCCCGTTCATGTCTAGAAACATTCCAGCCGCACCTGCAAGCGAAGTGTATATTTCTCAGTTGATACGCTTTTCCAGGCCTTGTGCTTCCTATCAGAATTTTATTAATAGAGGGTTGCAGCTGATGAAAAGCTACTAATCCAAGGGTTCTCAATAATGAAAGTCATCACTCCGGAAATGTTTCGGTCGCCATTATGATTTGGTTGACCGGTAAGAAAAATCTACTTCAAAAATAACAATTAATATGATCCCACTGTCGTGCCAACAAATTCGTTCCTGTATCTTTAGTGACAATACACAAGCTTTGTCTACTGAGTAAAAAGACGGGTATCACTAGTGAAACAGGAGTTGCATACCCTTTTGGAGCACCTTAACCGTCCTATTTTTGTAGGGTTTTTATTAATCTAGCTTTAATGTAGTGTTATGGGTACTTTGCTTGTCCTTCGTGTCATTTTTGTTTTGCTACGGTCTTGACTGTCTTTTGATTTAAAAAATTGTTGTGTGCCCTTTGGTTTCTGCGAATTCGTTTTGTCTTTAATCAGGAGTAAAAAAACTATGTTTTTTATACCCGTCTTATGTTAATCTTCGAACCCCAGAGAGCGGTCAGCGTAAAGAAATAAACCTTTCGGTTAAGCCTTGGTAAAAGTGCCCCCGTTAATTGGCGGGATGTAAAAATACTTGACCACCCCAAAAGCAACCGGGGTTTGTAAATAGACTAGTCGGTGTCTCCGCCAGGGATGTTGGATGAGTTGCATTGATTCTAAAACTGTCTCGGACCGGACTGTTAACCAGTGCCCGGTATTGAGAGAATGTTACGCTCTCAACAGGTATATGATCCCTTTGCAAAAGCTCGTAATGATTGGACTGTTGGTAGCTAATTGTTTTGGCTAAATTCCCCGCGCAAAGCAAAACAGTCACAATTTTGCATGCTATTGTTAGAAAATTCCCTGGTTCTCAATTAAATTAAATGATATATTGTTTGATAACTTTTTCTTGTCCTGATTAAACATGAAATATTTGCAACTTGAAGTTGAACAACATTCAATCAATAATGTTCTTTTTTAACTTAATTCAATCAATTATGCAAAAATCAAATCTCACCTGTCACGTTGCTTTTGTTTCTGTCTTATTTCATACAAATCTTCTATTATATTTTTGACATCTTGTAATCGACTTCTGAAAGAAAAATAAAACAGTTTGTGTTCATTTTTATCTTAATTGTGATGGGGTAAACGTATTATCCGTTGAATTAATTCATATAAATTCTAAAATAGAAGCAAAAATAAGTAAAAATGTAACATTCAGGGACCTTTTTAAAGAAATCATCCTTGTTTTTAATATTTCTTTTATTTTACCTTTTACAATTCTAATTGTTTTAAGTATGTTGCAATTGACCATATATTGTGTTTTATTCTAATATGACGTTCCTATTTCCGTATATTAACAGAACAGTGATTAAATGTGCAATAAAATTCATTTTGGCATGCGCCAGTTTTCTTGCCGCTTCAAAAAATAAATATCAAATGTCTACATATATATACAATTCAACATGGTTGTTAAAATAGTACTTTCTGGTTATAAAAAGTTGTACAATTATTTTTTCCATCAATGAAGCGTATTTTGCTATTATGCATGAAATATACACAGAAAAATATATGACCTATGTCTTGACCGAGTGTTTGTTTTGGCTGTTCCAATGCTCTCCCACTGATGTCAAAAGCATCGTCTGCTAGAAAATGGAAAGTAGATTGCCATTACAATTAGGTCTCAATGTAGACCATAGAGGGGAATACTATAAAATATTTCCGTTATCTATTAACGATTCGCTGTTATTTACCACAGCTGTCAGATTTATAAGGGCGGTATTTAGAACAGCCAAAAATGTATGCGTGTACCTATAGAGGCGCCAAATTCATAAATTACAGTATTTGTCATCATCAGAATCGAAATAATTCTTGGCTCCCAAGAATTATTTCTTAATTAAATTGATCAATTCAATAATACTTATCGCTATATTGACTTTTTAAACAAATGTCAATACACTTTACCCAGAGATCTTACTTTGAATAACATGAATAAAGCAAATTACGACAGCAGCAGTGGCTTTTGCCTTACTTAAATATTTAGATTTCAAAGGTTAAAATCTAAACTTAAATATACGATAAGACGATTTCGCAACTTGCTGTGTCACAAAATTTTTAATTTGGGCCAAGAATTGATCTAAACGTACCTTCTCCGTTAAACAAAACCTATTACGACTTGTCAGGTACTTTAATAAACTTATACATATAGGTTATCTTTATAAAACTATTTTAAGATCGTTTAATAATTCTTCTTGGTACCAACATAGACTACGTTGTCAATAATTTACACCAAAACTAGTTTTAGTCAATAATTTCGAATTTTTGTCCTACATGCTATCGATACTTTTTAAATTTTAGTATGCACAACACCTCATTCTTTTTAGCTATCAATGATTCCAACCGGAATTTTTTTATTGATGTTGTAGCTTGAGAGAATCGTTTTTGTTATTAACCGAGTCTGGATTTTGAACAAGTTGTAGAAACAGTGAG